>RSEF01000020.1:1393323-1434873 GCA_003993805.1 Himantopus leucocephalus
ACACAGTACTCCAGATGTGGCCTCACCAGGGCAGAGCAGAGGGATGTCGAGTAGAGGTCTATGTTCAGATAAGCACAGCTTCAGCCTGGAGAGCCCAATCCATTATTCGCTATCACGAAAAAGCAGCGAGGAGGAACACAAGCTGCATACAAGTACACAATGATCTCATCTTCAATATATCCATGTATAGCTACTATCTGTCATCTTTTCTGAGGATTATTTCTAGGAAATATTCAATTTAAATTGATAATCACACAATTTTCAGAAGTTGGGCTGCTCACAGTGAGCTCAGAGTGCTCCAAACGAGTCTGGTCTGTTGGACCCTTCGATGACTCCAGAAAGAGATAATTAGCTTACGAGTCTCGGGAGGCCACGAGCACGAGACAGCTGCTAAGCTACGCGAGTCTGCCAAGGCAGCAGCATTCTGGACACGCACAGCAGCAAGATTTGAGATGTCATGAGAGCTTTTAGTGCTACTGATAAAGACTTTGACAGAACACAGTCTCAAACACTGGCATAACTCAAATGTTTCTAAGCTTTTGCAATTTATTTTAATTCATTTATTTCCTAAAATAATAAAGTGAGCTTGCAGAAAAGCAGGAAAGGGAATCCATTTTTCTCTTGTAGCCTAACTACTGTCCATCGGCTTTGGCTACGGGAAGACTTTTGCTAAAGACAGACTGTAATCTAAATGCAAGTAGTACAATCAGCGGTCCTTAAAGCGCACGTTTAGAATAAGTTATATCTCAGAAAACCGAGACTGACACGGTACCTTCAGAATTAACAACAATGATTCCTTGCACTCCTTTTTGGCTCTGAATACGCTTCAGTGTTTCTTCCACCTCAGCCTGCAAACAGAGAAAGCACAGATTGATAGAAGATTACAGCTGCTGTTTGCCTTCCACCAAAGCTTTGTAATAACGTGTCTGAAAATAAAGCTGCACGAAGATGATTCAAACAGGTACTACCTACACTGTACTATACAGCAAAGTGTCTGTACTATGTGGTACTACCTTTTCTACGTGACCTTTTCAGTTGTTTTCCATCTGTTTTTGCTCTTCACTCATTTGTGATTATAAGCTTGTGGAAATTTGGAACTCCCGTCTAATCTTTTCCTCTCTCCTCCTCCGCAACCCCCCCGCAACCTCACGCATCAGTTCCTTACTGTAGGCTCCTAACTGGAAGACTCCTTAGTCAGACTGCTACAATTTAGGTGTCAAGCAAAAATCACGTATGAAAAATACACAAGGAATTTATGAAGAAAGTAGAAAAAAATACATTCTGGGTGCAAGATTACCTTCCCTTTATCAGATGAATGCTAAGAGCAATTACAAACAAGAAAAGTGAGGGGGAAAACAATGAATAAATGCTATTTATTTATGAGTCATGCTGGGATAGCTCCATTATAACCACTCACAGTAATTTACAGCTTTGCAAAAGCGAAAAAAGAAAAGGACAAAGGAAAACTGAAGGCCAAGGCAGTAGTCCCTTTGCCTTCGCTGCAAAAATCACCATCAACTTCAGAAGAGCTTTCAAACCCTTCTGCGCAACTTCCATTGCTACAAGACATCAATCAAAATTTAACTATGGGTTCTCTAACACCGTCATAAAACCTCAGTCCCTGAGCTCTTTTCCAGAGCTGGGTGAATATTTGGCATTTTTTATTCCCACTAAAGGAAACAGAGATATGCAGCGTCTTTCAGATCCTGCAAGAGAGTCCCACAGAAACGGTCTAGGAGGGAAAACAGGAACCGCCTGAACTCGGGAAAGGTGAGACCTGTATGGGGCATTTGGCCAAGGCAAAATGTGTGTCGTAGGCATTGTGAATAATCCTCTCTCCACTTCCACCCCGCAGCAAATGAGCACAGTCATGTTACAAGCCCTGTTACCTGGGAAGAGGGCGCATCCTAACAAAACAACACGGCCTAAACTTCCAAACTAGCAGCAAACTTTCTGCAGAGCGGTTAGCTTAAGTAGCTTGGAGTAACACATACTGTTGCTGATAAGAGATGGTACCACCTGAGTTTGTCTTCACGAAGCAGAGTTATTCTGTCTTATCCAGAATAGAAAAATTCAGTCTTTTCAACAAAGGTCTTGATTATTTCTGAATACTGGACTATTTACAAATGGAAGACAAGGGAAGTGAAACAAAGAACAAACTACTGTGCACAAATGCTGAGAGAAATGTGGTGGCACACTATTAAGCCTGAAATAATTTCCTGACTTCTTACTAGCAGTATTTAAGTCCCGATTCATTAAATATTTTCTTCATTGGTCCTTAACAAACCTATCTGGATGCAAAAAAAGCATCTATACAGAATGACACCAATTTTTAATTTCCTTTAACAACGAACAGATACTGTAACTCACAAGGCGGGTGATCTGCTCCAACAGTTCACTGCTGTTGACATGGGAAGGTCTTGCTCCCCCTACTCTTACTCCCTGACACACACACACCACTTCACACACACGCGCTCTGGGGCTTGTCCAACACCTCCGCAAGCCAGTTCGACTCACCAGACCAGCAAAAACATCACTGAGGAAAAAATCACATATTTAACTCATGAAACAAACAAAAACTATCTTAATACAGGGCTGAATAACAACCATGAGAGAGAGTATATGGGGAAGGAGAGATGCACCCCGAAAAGGAGAATAAACACTCCCCCATCACCAATTTACTCTTGCGTAACCTTTTCTGTATATACAATACAACCTCCTTTATCTTCTTGTTTTCATCTAGAAAGGTCCAGCTCCTAGGTTCGCCTGAAAAGTACGTCTTACTAGACCATTTCAATTTTCCATCTACAACTTAGGTCAGTATTTATTTCTTTAGAAGTTTTTCCACATATTTTGATTCCAAATTTCATGAATGTGCGCTAGCCAAGAATGCGTTTGGACAAAGAGCAACCTCCAATACAACTACAATAAAATAAACACCTTCCAGGTTCCAAACAACATTAACTAGCCACTTGTCTTAAAATTGTCTTTTTTCCTGATTGCTTTCAGCTTCGCGACCTGTAACCTGGCAGCCATAAGAAACACAAACATTCTCCTCCTTCAGCCTGCCGTCCCGTGGCGTGTTTCAGCGCCTGACAGAATTAACGGGAGGTTTATGGCAATTACACGTTTTCCACCGCCACGATTTCGGGGCAGAAGCCCACTGCCCGCGCTGCCGGGCCGGCTGGGCTCGGTTCTCCCGGTGAAACCCCTCCGTGACACAGCAGGGGCCTCCGGAGCCGCCGGTCTGGGCCGCCGGCATGTGAAACACCGGCAGGCCACCGGGAAGCTGGCAGCCCCTCTGCCCTCGGGCCGCCCCTCCCCGCCCCGCCCAGCGCCTGCTGCGGGCCGGGCGCCGGCGGCAGCGCGGACACGGGCGTTTCCCGGGGCGGAGCCCCCCGAGGGTCGGGCGAGAGGCGGCACAGCCCACCAAGCCCGGGCCTAGACCCCCCGCCCGGGCCACCCCAGCGCCCGCCGCCGCCGCCTCACCCACCATGTCGAGCCGCCGCCTCTCCGCCCAGTCACGGCTCCGCGCGCATGCGCCGCCCGCTCCGCCAATGGGCGGGGAGGAGCGGCGGGCGGGGCTCCGCGGCGCACGCCCTGCCCCGGAAGTACTTGTCCCACAGCGCGGGTGGGGCCTTCCGGCGGTGACATCCACCCCCGCCATCGCCTCAGGGCCCGGCCCGGCCGCTGCTGCGGGGACCCGCCGTTCATCTCCTGTAAACCCTCGCCACCTCACGGAACGCTAATGGGGCGGGGAAGAGCGGAATCCCCCGGCCGAGGCGCCTCAGGTGCCCCGGAGGCCGCCGCGCGGGGCGGGGAGGGTGAGCCCAGACCCCGCTGAGGCCTTGCGGGCACCGGGGACCCTAAAACAGCCGGGCTGGTGAAAACCCCGGGAACCCCCCTGCCGCCGCCCGGGAGACTCACGTCAGGTGGGTAAGGGTGCCTTCTGCCCCGGGTAAGAAGTAGAAAGATGACCTCATGAAGGATTTTTCTTCCCCGCCCCAAGTACGTGACTGGTCCTTCAAACCCAGCGGGGACTACTTTCTGCTCAGAGAAAAGAGAAGATTTCTCCAACAAACCCTGTCATTTCTGCAGTACTGCAGAGTTGATAGGTTGAGAGCGCACACAGGATCGGGCACCTTCAGAGACTGTATCTCTCGGATCCTAAAGAATGATTTGTTTAGGATCCGAGAGATACAGCTATTTTCTCTTCTAGTGGATATTTACAGTTCTACAACCTAATTAATTTAGATTCTACTCTCTCTTATCAGCCCAGCAATAAGTTTTAAAGCTTGGCTACAGAAAGTCATTTTACCTTCTGCTCCGCCAATGATGATGAGACCAGGTCAGCAGGTGAGCGGTGCGCGGCTGCCACCGGAGATCTAAACCAAACAAGGTTTTGTTTCAACTGGGCAGGCCCTCCCAGCTTGCCACGTACAAAACCACCACCAGCCCCAGCCAGGATTGGCACTGACAACATCACAGAAGAAAATAGCAAGGAAGTAATGCAGCACTGCAATACAGTTGTACATTTATCATACCATATAGTTATCATGCATTGCATTGTGATTCTGTTCAGGTTCCCCCCCCACCCCCTTTTTTTTTAAACTTCAGCTATATGTGAAATATCCTCATAGCTGTACTAACTTCACATTACCCAAAGCAGTGTCAAATTTTGGGTTTACACAACTTACTAGCATGCGTTTAAGTGATTTCTTCCAAAGCACAGAGGAAGCAACTCAAAACTAACCTCCCCTGCCACAGAAAAAAAGGCAATTACTATTGCCTATATTTACTTGGCACAGAAAAGCATACTTGGGATTTGCTGTTACTAACAAAATTGTATTAACCGAGCCTGTGTGAACATCTGGGAAAGTAAGCAGAGGAAAAACCCAGTGGGGGAAGGTCTGCAGCAAGGAAGATTACCCTCAGTGGAGGAGGATCTGTTTAGGGAACATTTGAACAAACTGGACACAAACAAGGTTCAGGAGACCTGATGGGATGTACCAGTGAGCGCTGAGGGAGCTGGCCAATGTCGCTGTCAAGCTGATCTCAATTATCTTTGAAAGGTCATGGCCATCAGGAGAGGTCCCTGATGACAGGAAGAATGTAAATACCACTTCTCCCTTCAAAGAGGAGGATCGGGGTAACTACAAGGTTGGTCAGTGTCACCTGAGCTTTTTTTCCTAAACAGAAAAGAAAACAAACTTGCACAGTCATACCTCATTTTTGTTATCACTGCAATAGTGGTACAAGAAAACGTTGAAGCTGCGACTCCTGCAGAACCTTTCTCCAGAACGTCTCCCTCAGAGTACCGCCGCTGACAGACCAGCAGCCTCACCATCTCCTCGGGGCAGCATCCCCAGGACCACGAGCACTAAAAATTTGGGAATTGTTTTATCTGCAGTTTCTAAACCAGTCACAACAGCAGTTGTGCCTGAAATCTCCTAACGAATTTCCAGTGCAATCAACAACGGCAGAAGAGGTCTCAGGAAAGAAACCTTCCTGAAGAACTCTGCTAGAAGGACGTCAGACAGCCTAACCCCTCATCCCCAGAAGAGCAGACAGACAATTTATTTGCACACAGATGCTTCATAACACAAGCAATAATGACGAGACTGCCAGCTCTTTAAGTAGTTTATAAAAGTATTTGACTTACTGAGATACTGTTACAGTTACCTGAGTATTTGAAATTACAATGCAAGGAAATTTCAACAATGAATTTCAGTACAGTATTTTACAATCCAGTGCTGCTGATCCCAGTTTATATACGAGTTCACTAGAGCACATATACACAAACAGTGATTCTTGAAGAAAATCAAAAGACATCACAAAACGGGGGCTGGAGATACCAATATAACAGAGAGAGCTGAGATTACAAATCCAATGCAGCATGTTTAATTTTTTTGGTTTGCATTTTTATTACAAGCATTTTTTTTTGTTTTACTTTTCTCAGAATAATAAAAACGCCTTTTTTTTTTAATCACAAGCAACTGGATTAAACAAACCAAACAACTTCCATATTAGATCAGTGAAGACATGACCACATCTTCCAACCCAAACCATTCTATGACACAGTTACTGTGCATTTCATTAATATATTAGCATTTCCTGAGCTACCCGGAACAATAAGGCTTTGTTAATTCTTAGATCAGCGGCTCAGCATTTAATTTTCTCGTGTCATTCTCATAAGGCAAAATTCTAAACAAAAGTTATTTTAATACTTGAAAATTAGGATCAATTGACAGTTGCATATGAATATACATTTGTGACATAATATGAATTTATGCAGCTCAGGCTGCTAAATCAGTTGAAGTAGTGGGAGACAAATTCATTAATCTCTGCTGAAAATTCTAAGTCCAATTCATAATAACCTGTTATCTGGGATACCAGATGCTGTGGGCTCATCCACATGTTGTTTTCACCAGATCCCCACGTAGAACAGAAAAGTGCACCAGTGGCTTATGTTAATTCCTGTTTATTTCTACACAACATGATGTAAAAAATTAACAGATTCATTAGCATTCACAATGCTGGCAAAGTACAATGCCTAAATGATCTTAACCTCTGACTTCAGAAATATTGCCAATTTAACACACTGAAGTTGCTTTAAATTTTTTCTATTTTGGCCAAATCCAATGTTTCACAGATTATTCCCCCCCTCCCCCCCAATGAATTCTTTATTTGCGATATTTTAAAATTGTGTCTGGTGCTTGGGATATCCAGCCCCCTTTTCCCCATCCTAATACAGCAGAAAAGACACATAAACATGCCATTTAAATTAAAGAAAGAAAAATGGAATAAGTGGAATCCCAGACTGCAAAAATATATACAAGCATTTACCTTTTTCCTGAACTAAACATTTCAACCATAAAAATATTAAACAGCCATACCCTATAGAACTAGGGCTAAGGCTATTTCAATTATAACTATTCTTTATTTTAAAAATATAGGGCTGAAAGCCTTTTGGGTGATATTTATACATTAACAATATTTCTAGGTTCCCTACACGAATCATAAAGCATTATGCAGAACACAGACTAGTTTTCATAGCTTAATCTTGCATTATCTTGCTTAATTTAATCTCTCTTGTAAATATGTTAGATAACTACATTTCCTTGTAAGAATTAATATAAACAGAAAATATTTATAAGGCTTTTTTTCTCTCATGAGCTGTATACTGTAATGTATCCATCACATGTTTTGAAGTTGGCAGATTTTCCTCCTCGTAAAGCCATGAAGTAAGCTTAACTCTCACTATCAACGAAAACTGTAGAAGAGGGCCTTTTCTCTATCACCAGAAGCTCTTTTCCATGCCTTTCTTAGAATATGCATGACAAAAGAGCTGTTCACTCTGAAGTCTAATCATTCTGCCTTCCAATAAGCATGTATTGTATGACCTGAAAAACTCCTGAAGTCAGTTAAAACCTGTAGTGTCTTGATTCTTCTTAAACCTGAATAAGTTTTTCCCTCTTACTGTTTAGACAGAAGGGACAGCAGGAAAGAAATACTCTTTTCAAGACTGGAAGTTCAGTTTTACAGTTTCCGACTGTCCTGTTTCAGCTCTGGTATCTAGAAGCCTCTTAAAAACAGCTCCTGTCCCTATGCTTTGAGCTGCGCTTATGCTTTAGTATGTGCTACATGCTATTTCAAGTGTCACGTCTCTTACTATGGCTAACAGCTCAGCTCATTGAAGTTTGCTTTCCTTCCTTCAGATAAGGAAAGAGCTGACCATACCCAAAAAGTGCATTCAGTCTAAAGGAGCAGTAAAATGCAAAATGTTATTGTAAACCAGAAGAGAATTGAGTATTAACAGATTCTAAAAGGAAGTAAAAGATGTTATTAATCCAACAGGAACCACTTACAAAAGTTACTAGCTAAAAGCAGCTCAGGGTGAATTACCTTAGAAACCTCCCCCAAAAACTTTAGTTTCAATCTTTAGAGAACTATTTACTGATGCTCCAGCTTTCCGAAAAATCTGTACTCCGTGTCTGAACTTTCTAATCCTCTTAGCCTTAGCCAGGATCGTGCATCAGTTCATCAGCAAAAATGGTAAGTATTACCATTTTCCGAATCCAGTTGTTTCGCCCCTCTTCCTGAGAGCCCAATAAAGCCTTCAGAGCAAACTGACTGCTACATGTAAGAGTAACACTGAGAATAATGTCCGTTAACACAGTTGACAAGAAACATCAGTCTGCAAACAGAAATCTAAATGGAATCAGTGCAATTCCAGGTGGTCTTGCCTTTTGCAAAACAAGTGAAGTACCACAGTGTTAATATTGATTTAAGAGTTAAACGTGTTACGCAGAAAAAGATCAGAATTCTTCTGAGGGCGCACAGAAATGTTCCAACAACTTTGGGCGGGTGTCTATTTTGCTGAAATTAGCAGGATTCGGAAAAAAAAACAAAGCAAAACTATGCCCTGGATTTGTGCCACAGTTTGACATCCCCTTAACAGCAGCTTGAGTCCAGCTGGCATGTGAGCAGACTCCAGGCGGGGAAAAAAACAGTCTGGCCAGACTTGAGTTAGAAAAAAGAGCTTTAGCAATGGATTTGCTCACAGTACACAGAGGATGGTTACAAGCTGGCTCGAATAACACTGCTGTAAAGAGGCTTATGATGCTGCTGCAGCATTGCAGCTACCAATGAACTTCCCAGTGCATCAGTAGCAAAAAATGCTACTAAAAAGGAAAGACAAAACTATTGTTAAAAATGTGTCAGTCATTAACGACACATTCTAATTAATGAATGGTAAAACAAAGCAGAGCCCAAAGCTAAACCTCTACCTAGGTCAGAATTCCTGTGTAGCCATATCTGATTGCTCATTTGATTTCTGAAAGTGCTCAGTAGAAATCCAGAGTTAACATGGATAAAACCTCAGGGTAACGTCCATTTACTTACACATTAGTATTGTTAAATAAATCCAAGTCAAGTCTACTTTACAATGAAGTGTGCAACAAGCAGAAGAAGTGAAGAACATACATCGTGTTGAGTTCACGTTCTTCAAGGTGCAAATTTTAGCTATTCTTGCCCAAATCCTTCTGTTTCTTCAATTGCAAACAACAGCTTTTCCTTCAACTGCTCATAATTCTTATAGGGTGGAAGGTCTAAGCGATTGAAACTGAAAATAAAGAAAAAATTTAAGTACTGGAAAATAATTAAACTATCACAAAGAAATCCTTTATGAATATGGGAAATTAAACGTTTTGCTGTGTAGATGGATACCTGGATTTATACCCTGTGAAAAGCTGACTACCAACATAAATTTATATATTTATGAGAACAAAAGTTAGAGTTCAAGTGCTTGAACCATGACAGTTTTCTAGAAATGCTGTGTACTTGGTAAGAAGTTCCACTAACTTTTCCTAGTTGGTTAACTAGAGTCGTCATTCACATTTGAAGCTACCTTTTCTCTAGGGAAGAGTGTGAACGTGGCTACTTCACTATCAAGATGGAGTGTCGCGATAACAAAAGATCAATCCCAACCTCTTCAGACAGTACTGTTCATTACTTCAAATTTTCAGTAATACACAAATCCATGGAATTTACAGTGGAATCTACACCATGCCACAAGAGTTTTTCAGAAGTTCAGCTATTACTCAACACCAAAGTTTACTGATAGAACTTTGCTTTCGCACAGTCTCAACCGTTTAAGTGTATTACCCATTTACTAAAGTCTCCAAGGAGATTGTTGTCAGCAAAACCAGAACAATAGTAACATTCTGATTTGTTACAGACTCACCAGGTATGACTTCTAGGTAACCAGTTTTCCTTTCCAACTTTTTCAATACAAAATTTTTGGGGTCCGTTGCTCCCTGTAACAAATTCAAATAAACAAGGCATAGGTCTAGCTACCTTTGTGTCAGTAGGTAATATGTTACAACTGAAGTATGAAAGGTTTAAACACCAGACAAGATAACCATTACTCACATGGAAAAAAGACACCCGTCTTTCACTATACAACTCTGCCTAGATCAAAGTATGCACGTGGTGAAATGCATAAATCTGCAGTGATTCTGAAACTCAGTGTAAGCATTCCCTCCATCTCTTTTTCCATCAGAGCTCAACTATATGCAGGACTTACAAAATAGCATTCAATACAAAATTCATTAAAAATGTCCATAAACATATAACTTGGGGTTTTTTTTAAAAAAACATTATCTAATGCATTAGAGGGATTATTATTGCATACCCATGAGGTCAGCAAATCCTCCCACTGGTAATCTGCATGTTCCAGTAACAAACTGCAAGAGTCTCATTCTCTTCTCATTATCTATTTCTTTCACAAACTGAAAGATAATAATTGAAACAAACATTTAGGTATAGGTTTGATATTTAGGTTTTCACATCATCAGCATCCCTAGATTAACAAATTACGTGACTGTTACGAATAGCTGGATTAGCAGTAACAATTTATATTTACACACTACAAATCTGTTCAATAATTCTGACCACTGTTTACTCAGCTGTAGCTGTGCTCTGTAACTTCTGTTGGTCCAAGAATAAAACAAAGTCTACAAACCTGCCAGAACCATATTATCTGTCTGCTGGTCCTCGTATAGTGCCGGTAGATGGTATGCCTCTGCCAGTCATTCAAATCAATTTCTTGCATTCCACATAGAAGCACCTTTAGGGGAGAAAAGGGGGAATTAACATGTGAGTACAAGTTATGACTTTCCTTCTATGAGTTCCCACACAACAAAATAGAACGTTAACTGCACCCGTACTTAGAAGCATCTGCAGTGACAGTATAATTGCTTTTAATTTTAAACTTTATCCAAAACTTCTACAACAAAGAATGACAGCTGCTCATGAAGGGTACTTGGAGAGGCCACAAAATAGCCTGTCATGAAAAATGAAAGAATTGCTTGCATTTAGACATTCAGGCCTGGATGAGCGTATCATTGCCCAGACATAAAATTCTACTCTAGTGACACAGAATCACAGACTGGCAGGGCTTGGCAGGGACCTCTGGAGATCATCTAGTCCACCTCCCCTGCCAGAGCAGGGCTACCCAGAGCAGGTTGGACAGGAACACATCCAGGGTTTTTAATCTCTCCAGAGAAGGAGACTCCACTGCCTCTCTGGGCAGCCTGTGCCAGTGCTCTGCCACCCTCAAAGGAAAGAAGTTTTTCCTCATGTTCAGAGAGAATTTCCCGTGTTCCAGTCTGTGCCCATTGCCCCTTGTCCTGTCGCTGGGCACCACGGAAGAGAGTCTGGCCCCAGCCTCTCTACACCCGCCCCTTAGATATTGATGAGATCCCCTCTCAGCCTTCTCTTCTCCAGGCTGAACAGCCCCGGGGCTCTCAGCCTTTCCCCATCAGAGAGATGCTCCAGTCCCCTGAGCATCTTTGCAGCCTCTGCTGGACTCTCTCCAGTAGTTCCTTGTCTTTCTTGAACTGGGGAACCCAGAAACCGGATGTTTTAGTTTTATGTTTTTATCTTTTTAAATTGAACAGATGCTTCAGATAGTGTAATTTTAAGTGATAAAAACCCTCTAGAACCTGGTCCAGTCTATATGAGATCATCCACTGGTTTTATCTTCCTTTCTGTCAAGTTACTCATTCTTTGAACAAAGGCAAATCAAATTGCTGAGGATTACCAAAGCAATTTGACAAGAAATTTCTACTGGCATAATCTTAGCCTTTGGAAATGCATAAACAGGCTGTGAAGAGGAAATTGAAGGGAAACACACTAATCAAATAGTACTCCATAAGGTTTCCCTCATACGCCCTATGAAACAGAGCTGTCAGCCTTAGCGAGTTCTGCTCTTCAGACATAAAGGCTGGAGTTTAAGTATTTTATGTGTAACAATATCTAGCAGTCCTTTACCTCCAGTTCCTTAGCATCAAAATACTGCAGATATTGTTGTGGCAGAATTTCATTGAAGCCTTCAAAGAAAGCCTGTGTCTGCTCCTCAACACCTCGGGAAAGTCTCCATTCTGCTACTAGCCTGTAAAAGAAGACACAGAAGGATAATTTAAATGGCCTGTGCTAACCCAAGTCCACATCTTTGTTAGCCTATTTTGAGATGAACTGTAAGCTAAGTTAAAAAAAAAATGGAAAGTCTGGAAAGTTCTGGGGATACGGCATTGTATAATTTGATTAGTAACCTTTACTCTGTGCAAACAATTTTGGTTTTTCTTCAAGTTAAAACCCTATGTTTCCAACCATTCTGCTACGGAAAGTATTTTAGACTCAAAGAGCAGGCAGCATCTATTCACTGGTTATATTAATGAGAGCACAGCAGTCCCTAGGTATTTGTCAAAAGAAAAAAAATGCAGAGCTATATTTGTCTAATATTCTCCCCAGAAATCTCAGTCATTATCCATGAAAAGGTAAAAACTAGGTCAAGTTGTACTGGTGAAGATAAGTAGGACTGCTAGCTTACCAAGAAACGACTATGTCCATTTGGAAAGTTCCATATTTGTTTCTGTTAATCATGAAACTTTGCTCTGTGGCAGAAACTCCACTCTCCATTAATAAAAGGGTGAAAAGCAGGCTGGAGACCCGAAGAACCTGAACCCAGGGAGAAGCAGATATTATGCTGAATTCAAGCCTAACCTGTCAGGAGAACTGGAGGCTAAAGGAGAGATGGCTATTTTCTGATTTCAATCCTAGAAACTTCGGGGACTTAAAGCAGGAGTCAGAGTAAGATGAAAGAATATGAGTGAAACTGGAATCCGAGCTCTCCCTGGGTTCCTAAAACTAGGAGAGAATGGTTTTCTGCAGATTCTCCCTATTTTCAACCCCAATATTAATACTTTGCAGAACTGCACAATGCCAGTATGTTTCTTCTGCAAATATTACCTTTTCTGTGAATCACTAAAATGTCTTCAGATTACTCATGCGATGAAAACAAAATCCACTCCCTTCTCCTTCACCCCTTCCCATGAAAGATGCCTTCACAGAACCCATCGTAAGAACAGGAAAATTCTACCGAGATTCAGTTTATTTTGTGCCTGCAATGTGTGACTTTTTTTTTTTTTTTCGCAAGCACATCCTCCAAGCTTGTATGTTGGAAGTTCACACCTTAAAGCAGAGCTTATGTACTGCTGCACATTGAGGAAGAAGAGGCTATTTCAGCACGTGACTGTTCACATTTTTATTCTTTAATCGCTCTTAGGCTCCTTCCCTCTTAACCTATAGCTTTAAAACATTCTGGTACTGCAAACATAATCATTTATGACAATACAACTTATGACATCGTGCATAACACTGTCCTGTTACAAATGTTAAGACCTAATTATACTCTTAAGACCAGTTCAGACAAAACTAGTTGCAATCCCAACTATCGTTAAAAAAATAAGAATCATCACAAAAGCATCCAAAAATCTTCTTAAGTTCAAAAAACCCCCAAACCTAAATGGCTGGGTAGAATATCAGCAGGCAATGAAGCAATATAATTCCAGTAATAAACACATGTAACGATTTCATTAAATACCTGACAGTCACATTTGTTGTCGTGATGTTCTGCTAAACTTAAATATCTCTAGGGAAAAAAGCTGACCTTCTACTAACTGTAATCTTTGGGAAAAGTGGGTTTTAAAACCTTATTTCTCTAAACATTCTTATTTCAAATATGATATCCCAACGATTGCCACTTGTTGCCAACATCAGCAATTACTCAGAGACAGAATTTCAACAATGCTTCACATTATATAGTTTGACATTCTTTCCTTGCTAGAACTAAAGAAAGAAAATGATGGTAATAAGAGTATTTTAAAATCTTCATTTATTCTTACCTAATGTATTCTTCTTTGTTTTCTTCTGTGACCAGAATGTTGCTACCATTTGGCTTCAAATCATGGCTTTTGATTTCACCTAGAATTTCTTTATCAACTGAGAAAAACATTTCCAAGCCACATTCTTCAATATCATTCTCTCTGTAAGGAAAAAATATAATTTTAAATAACTGTGTTGAGACCTTGTACTCAGTAAGAGATGGGTATGAAGAACCTTAAGAAAAAATGTTTTGGAGCTAAACAATCAGGATAAGGAAGTGTTCCTTACACAATAATTACGGTTTTGCAAGAAGTACTGATTCATTTTACCAATGTGCATACATGAATCATACTCCTGATCAGAAAGTTTTGATCAGTAGTACCCTTAAATTTACCAGTCACAAGGCTGACAGACTA
The DNA here is from genome assembly GCA_003993805.1 of Himantopus leucocephalus. NCBI lineage: Eukaryota > Metazoa > Chordata > Aves > Charadriiformes > Recurvirostridae > Himantopus > Himantopus leucocephalus. Next base: position 1,407,468 of record RSEF01000020.1, read on the forward strand.
CCTGCAGCCTACCATCTGCGGAATGCCTATGGAATACAGAAACTTTTCAAATTGTGACATTTCTGCGTATTTCATTGCACAGTTGCTTCTTCTAACAGGTAATGTAAGGACTGTGTTAAAACACAGCTGTCACTTTGGCCGAGAATAGCAGATAAGAAGCAACTAAGAAAGATTCTGCGTGCTTAATGAATTATCTTCAACTCCAGTATATTTATGGGACTATCTTTTAAGCACACTAAAAGTCCCAAGCTCCTGTGTTAGCAACGGACAAATACTCCTGCTAAAGAGGAATTCTCTTAGAAACTTCAACGTAGGAAGAATCTGTAGCCAACAAACATTGCTCAAATAAACTCTATTCTCTTCATAGTTATTAATAGCCAGGAGAATAACAGGTAAAGCACTGTAATTTATATGTTGATATGTGCTTCTGCGAAGTGAAGAATCACCTGCATATGCAGAGGTTTTGATGACCATTTCCCCCCGCCAAATAAAGTGCAAAATTAAAATTTGTCCTGAAATGTAACACGGAAACGTCAGTCTTGAAACCATCACTGTGATTTATCTAGCACTGTGACCCAACAGTGCTTCTGAACTTGATCTTTCCAAAATACATGCCATTGCATGAAATCTCAGGTGAGGAGGGAAGGTTCCAGATGGATGGGTGATGAAATAAAATCACCCCTTCCTTTTAAAATGAGAGACACCTGCTCTAGCTCAGCTTGAGCAGAGAGGTTTGACTCGATGACCTCTAAAGGTCCCCTTCCAAACTCAATGATTCTGTGACATTTTCAGAATTGTGGGAACGAGAAAAACAGCCACCTGAGAGAAGCACCAAGAAATTCAGAACTACTGAAAGCTTACTGGAAAGTTATAAAACTTGCCTTTTTGGTGAGGAACAAAATTATGTCCACCCTGACAGACATGACTTTTTTTCCTCCCTACAAAACTGCAGTCATATCCTTAGAGGACAACTTCATCAGCATTACAGATGAGCAGGCTCAACTACGCTCAGCTTGAAGTCTCGGTCTCTGTACTTCGAGGGCAACGTGCACCTCTCAGAGGGGTCTGAAGGTTTTTCTCCAGAATTTTTATATACTGAAGTGTTTTTTCAAAGCGGCAAAGCCTTTCACGAACTTCAACCTAGAAGATTTCTTTATGACTACAGAAATTGCTACTGATATTTGGGTCATATTTGCTCTAGAGACAGCCTTCAGAACCAAAGTTCTTGGTACAGCCTTTAGGCTTCCTTATGGCCTTCTTCTGTGGTAAAAGAAAGAAAAAAAAAGAAAAATAACCCCTAACACTTAATGCAGATTAACAAAACCGTATGTAGTCAGTGCAGCTTAGTCATTTGAAACCATGATGTACAGAGTGAGATGTAAGAGCTGTTCTTGACAGCAAATTCTGAGTTTTCTAGTTCCTCACTACAGATGTGGGCTCCTCCTGTCTTTGACAAGATCTTTTATTAGGCACCGCTGGTACCCAAGAATTCAGTCTTGGAAGTTTCACACCAACAATCCACCAGGTGGTATCTCTCAACACTGTGTATTTTTAATTAAAATGAGAGGAAAAGTAGTCTGCAATGTCTGTGACAAGTCCCCATTTATTGCCACAGACAAGCAGCCTAATACTGACTTCCAGAAGCCTTTGTACTCTCTTTTAGACCACTGTAAATTACATATGCACCAGAAGAACCATACATAAAATAAAAGTAACACACTCGAGCGGCACTGAAAGACCTTACCATTATTGGGTATTATAAAGAAAATTAATTACTTTGAAATGTGGAAAGTGGCCAGCTTATGTGCGCTACACACACAAACGCAAAGGTGCAACTGTGTCTCCAGATAATGGCTTAAAATAACACCCTTTTACTCTAGACTTTCTATAAATTATTAACGGATTGATGCTGTTCAGAAGGTAAATATTGTTATATGTGCAATTTGTTCCAATTTAGTCAGAAGATCATCAGTAATAGCTTCCCCCACGATTTAATGCAGATTTCTTCCCTATAACTTGCATTTTTCAGTATCCTATTTGCTTGGCCTCTAAAACTCAGTAAGTCACAAGATGACAGAAGTGCTCTTCTTTTAAAAAAGAAACACATACATTTTCTGTCTACAAAACAGGTAACAGGATTCCTTAATTGCAGAAATCAGGACTTACAGCTTTTGACACCTATTCTTCCCTTTCAGGTCTCAGTTTCATGTCATCGTCACTCAAGTAGCAACTATTTTAAGATTTCCTGATGGAATTTTAGCTCACTACACCTTTTCGCAGCACGTACGTTGAGTACAGAACATACTACTCTTCAAGAACCAAACCAAAATTCCTGTCTCAATTTGTAAACGTCTCATAAAGCTGCTTTCCCTCCTCCTCATTATTCAAGATAATGCTTCCAAGATTAACCACTACAGGAGATTATAATCTTGTCTTTTATGTTTATTTCTGCATTGTAAAATATATCCCCACACCTTTTATGAATTTCTCAAAGCATTTTTAAAACTATTCTGGTTTTGCATAAATCTAAAGTAAAATGTTTTATCTCTCTATTCACATAAAAAAGACTAATTTTTCTACTAAATGGTTTTTGCTATAGCAGAAACAAAAAAAAATTGAACTACATTTGTCTTTTTGTCTTTCCCTTCTAATTTTTTTTTTTTAAACTGTTGGGAAAGGAGAATCGCCTGTGTTACTGAAACAAATGGTGCGCATCAACCATGGACTACAACATGCTGGAGTCCTCCTATTATAAATTAAGTACAGAATTATAGTGCTTTAGATCTAAGGGTTTTTTTTTTTAAGTTATTTCTTGAAATATTTTAAACACATAATTCCAAAATAATTACGGTCTACAATCTCCAGATCCTTTTTGCTTGCTACTCTCTGGAGAGGAATCTGCAAAGGAGTGGAGAAGGAAGACTCAAAGAGTCCGAGCGTAGAATAGACAAGATGACTGGCACTGGAAGGCTCTACGTAGGAATGGTCTTGCATCATTCAGCTTGGAGCAAAAAACCAAGGACAACTAGAAAAATGCACCAGCATTAACTTCTTTAAAGCATTAAATCTTCAATATTAACCTTTAAGTCAAATTTCACATATGACTAACAGAAGAATTATGTGGTAGTAAATAATAAACTAAATTTGTTAACTTCATCTTATTGTAGCACTAAACTTTTTATGCTTTCTAACTAAATCAGGTACTAGAGAGAAACATTGAGTGGATTTTTGCTGATTTCTTTTAATCAGTTACCTGAAAAGTTTCAGTGGAATTTACTCAAGCCATTTTATTCATAACAGTGTTCAAGACTGCCACATCTGTACAATATCTAGCTAGATTTACTAAAAAACAGAGAAAACGGAATGCAAGATGCTGTGCAGAATATTCAATGAACCAGAAAGGCTTTTGCATTATCAAATTATTATCTAGTTATAGTCTATTATTTATCTAAAATTACAGTAAAACTCCAGTATTGCTCTGTAATTGATACATTGTACTTTCCAGTGGGATTTTTAGTAATAAATTTACACCTACTTCCTGGCCTAAGTGAAAATCAAAAACATTGTATTGCTGTTTCGAGAACAAAAATCAAGTCAAACTCACTTTACCCAGATGAGAGAGTTGTAAAACTCTGGGTCAACAGACTCTAAATCCTTGAGTCCTACTGGCTTGTTTAGGATACGTTTATAGAACGGCAGAGAGAAACCAGTGTCAATGAATTTCCCATGGAACAAAGCCTGAAGAACATGAAAACAGACAAAATAATGCAAATGATGATTGAATACTTCATATGACAATATTCTGTACTCTGTACCAATGAAATTTGACAGCCAAAGAATTATAACAACCTAGAACATCACGACTGCTGAATTAACTTATACCAACAGTAGTTATATCCAAACACCTAGTAACAGTTTCAACTCAAAAATGAGTTGTTTAATTATCCACATGATGGTACAATATTTATTTATAGGAAAATTACATGAGAACACCTCTTTCTACTCTTGAACTTACCATGGCAATGAATCTTCCAATAAATCGGAAATATTTCAGATGGTCTGGATTAATATAAGAGGCTGGGTTTATCTGTAAGCAGTAGTTATCTTTCCCTGCATATTCAAACAGGCAATACATTGGGTTCAAAACTTCATGTGACAATAGAAAGAACCACTCCCTGAAATCACACAAACAATAAAAACACATTTCAAAATAAATTAAATTAGAAATTACTTTTGCTGACTCACGTTGACTTAGGCACTTGTTGGCACATAGGTAGTCAATGTGACCTCTTTACCAGAAAGTATGCTACACCAAACCGAAACCAAATTGAAACTAACGCAAATTACGAATTAATACACAGTTACAATGATATACAACTGTCAATGGTTTCGATAAAAAACACCCTTATCTAAATGAGCAGATTAAAAGTCTACCACTGATGTAAACTTTAGGGTTTTAGGGAATGCTAATTAATATGTGCACTTCTCGGTTGCGTTCCAGTAAAGACTTTTGACTTGAAAGTAGATTTCTATCCACTTTTTCAATAAACCTCTACCTTGATATTAACGGTTGTGCCGAAGGCTTACTGTAGTTCAATAAACTGTGCATCTCTCTAATCACTGAGATGATTAAAGTAATTCCTAATGCAAACTAAAAATAGTTTTATACGGTTTTAAGACATGCATACATCTTAAGGAACTGTCTTCCTCAGATATTCCAAGGAAAGATAAGGAATAAACTTCACTAATATTTTGAAAGCACTGCAGTTTAAGTATCTACTTTGGGGAAGTCTTCACACCAACAACTTGCAGAAAAAGATATTATTTGCCATTTCAGTTTAGTTTACCTTGCGACACCTCCATAATCTAAGCCTTCTTCACCAGGGAAAATAACCCATAAACGTCTCCGTAGATCCTGAGGGCTGAAGCTCATTATCTTAGTAAAAGAAAAAGAATCAATTCCTTTTAAGAAAACAGCTATAAGCACTGGGTAGACTTACTGCTGTTTGCTATCAAGCAATATACTATTTCATAATTCAGACCATAAAATGAACTTTGAGTACATGAAGTACCTGCTTATGGAACGTTCATGGAACTTGAAGCGTTAGTGCAAACCTATTTCCATAGATTAAAAAGTAAAAAGATGTAAAAGAAAAAGAATTCTGGAATGAAAGACCTGGGATAGTTAGGCCAGCAGCCTGTGTATAAGTATAGGACAGAAATCCAGCCAAAAAATAATGGGTCCAAAGTGAGTGAATTCAGTGTTTGTTAAATACCATAATGAATGATAACCCAGTTACAAGTAACGAAGAGACACAATCAAGGACTCAAAGAAATAAACTAGAANTTTTTTTTTTTTTTTTTTAGAACTTCATCTCCTAAAGACGGTAAAAATCTAGCTGGTTGGTTTGTTTGTTTTTTAAAAGTTAGGAAGAATCACGGATGCTAAGGAACTTTACTAACGCTGGTTTTAATACAATGGCCAAATTTGTAATTATGCTAATTTGGTCAACTGTCAGAGTTTTACATAAAGAAATTTCACATAACACTTCTGTGTGTCCAGGAACCTTACGTTTTTGTTTGCAATGAGAGGCACAGAATTTGGGTCAAGATTTGCATTTTAAGATCTCTCTTAGATGTCTGTAGTAATCATCACAAAAAATTTTATAACCCAGGGATATCTGCAAATGCCAAATGACTAACAAGTATAAAAAAATCAACTCAGGTCTTTGCGATTATGTCATCTAAATTATTGATAAGGCACCCTGTCTTCCTAAGGAAACCTAGGTTTGCTGATGTTTACATAATTACGTAATCTATCTCTTTATTCTTTCAGTACAGTATAATTTTATTACCTCTGCGGTTACTGTAAAAGCACCACGTGCAATTTTAGAAATAAAGCTGTAGCTAACTTTCAGTTACAGGATTTATTTTGCCCCCTTCTAACGCCTTTTATTTAAAGACATCATTGTTTCAAAGCACTAGCCATCTGCACGATCTGTTGCTTCTGCTAAGCCAGTTTACAGTAATTTGAACAAGAACGCATTAAATCCTTATTGAAGAGTTTATTTGTCTCAAAACATACTATTCTATTTGTTCAAATTTCCTGGCTTGACACATCTGTGATAATTCCTACAAGAAATGAAGCCTGAAGACATATAGAAAGATTAAAAAAAAATTCACCTAGGACAGAGGAAGCGAAAAGTTCCTGTCTTCTTAGATAAGGTCTGTGTTTTCCTAAGTTACTTTTAAGTTAGAAAAATACAGAAGTGGCCAAGAGGAGTATCTGCCAAGAGGAATTGTTCCATACTTCCAAGCCTGTTTCTGTGTATCTTATTAGACTGACAAAGAGCTACTTTTGGCTTCAAAGCAATAGGAGTGATGTATTGCCACAAGGAACATTCAAACAGTAAAAGTAAAATTCCAAAGCACTTGAAGATATTGTATAGGAACAAAATTTAACCATGGTTTAGGTCTAGAAACATTAACAAAAACCTTGCTACTAATAATTTAAATAGAATTAATAATTTTTGTTTTCTTTTAAACATTTCGTTACTCACTCAAAGACCCGTAACACCCAGACTAAAAGCAACTTAATATATTTTTGTACATAGTCCGTGCTTATGTAACACACCGTTAGGAAAAATGGGCCAACGAACATAAGCACAACATGAAAACTTCCTGGGAACAGGAACCTGCTCTGCCACAGCGCTCCCCTCAAAATCTACTCCAATTTTAAAGAATTCTGAGAAAAAAAAATAAAAAAAAAAATCTCCTTCTCTGTCAGGTGAATCAGTCTTCAGAGCCAGAACTTCACATTTTAGCATGATCTTTTAATACATAAGTATGAATGCATCCCAACTATTAAACTAGTGATTTTTGTTAGTCTCAGTTAAAATAACATTAGCAAGGTGTCCAAGGATCAAGAATGACATGTGACAATAAATTTAATCAACTCAACTTTTCATGCCCACTGCTAACATGTTTTAATACGATACCTGTTGAAATGAGTCTTCAAATAATGTTTTTCTGCTCACTGTAATCTTTATGTGTTGTGGCAGTGCCAGTTGCTGAAATGAAATTTTTGAGAGGTACAATCACTTAAAGTTTCTAATACTGAATTTGGACTGTTATTTATTGTATATATTGTTTTAACAACTACAGTTGAATTTCACTAATACATATAAAATAAACCCAGTAATCAAGACAGCTGCATTGTAATTTACTCCAAGAACAAAACGCTTCCAAGTATTGATATCTACAGTGAGACATACATGCCTCCAGATCCTGCTTAGAACAGGTTCAAATACTGTACTCTTAAAAGATGTTGGAAAAAAATAAGATCAATAACATACTCTAAGTCACCAAGGCTTTCTACCCCAGAATTTAATAAAAAATCAGAACATTTAGATTATTCTGCACAAAATTCAAAGTGAAAAATTAGGCTAGTGTCTCTGCTATTTTTCAAAGGATAATTCATTGACAGTTGAAGACTGGAACATTTAAACCTAAGACTTTTTCCTAAACACCAAGTTACTTACTCTTTTGATATACGTAATGTTTAGAGGACCGAGACCGACACGCTGGAATTCGGTATTATGTTAGAGCATGCTAACGTGCAACACAGTATATTCTTCAATGTTTAGACACACATGTTCTTTGTCAAACGTCCTGCATTTTCTCCCAGAAGTATTTGAGCAGAAAGTAGATCTCGTATTAACTATAAAAATACTGTGCCTCCATATATTCCTTGATGTTTTCATTTATTCTAAAAAGTTGTAAAGCCATAGCTTACCTAGATTTAAAGCTTACATGAGTTTATGCAAGTCCTGTGTTTACTCCCTCCTAATTTAATTCACCTTTAACCTTAAAGTAGTTTGATTACCTTTACTTGCAAGGCATTGAAGCACATAAGCAAAAACCAAAAATGCAAACAAATATTCTCAAGAAATGAATCCATACCTGACACCAGAATCTGAAATAATGGACCTTTGCCTTGAAATCACGCACATACGCTATCTGGGGTCCATTGTCTCTGGAACCAAAAGGAGAAAAAAAAAAAATGACGATCAAAAGTGGTTTTATAATTGAAGTAAAAGCCTGCAAATGTATTAGTTATCTAGTTGAATGATTCAGTCAGCTGTCTAGTTGGAAGACTCTTATTCACATTTTTTGATTTTGGCATGTAATTTTCTTGTTTTTAAACTAAAAAAAAAAAATCTTCCTTTGTAAATTGTGGAATGCACGCACAGTACTTTTAAAACAGCATCTGATTATTAACTGTAAAAAAGATTCTAACAATAAGGATGGGATGACATTCAGTTAATTAAAGTTGGGAGTTAAATTCTGGGTTTAACTCCAATCTGGTTCCTAAAAATCCAAGAAAAACGGGTCAAGTGTACTTTTAAAAAGAAAGACTAGTAACTGGAAGGAAGGGATCTGGTCATCAACAGTACTGACGAAGCTCCTCCATTACCCTCAAATCTTATATACTCCTTGGCAAGAAGGATTCTAAAGTGTTCAAAACACTGCCTTCTTCAGGGACAGTTATCAGTGGATGGAAAAAATAGAAAATTAAGAAGCACTATTACATGTAAAACTTTCTGCATAAAAAAAAAATGTATAAAGAGAAAAAAAACTTTCAAAAATGATGGGTGCTAAACTTCACTTTGAAAACTTAGTATAATGCTAAAAACACTTACAGAGCAGACTTGCCCGTGCGGGGATCTATGTATGTAGTGGTTCTTCTATTGTGATCCACAAAATATGGAATACCATCCACAGTAAATCGCATTTCCCAGCCCTCTGGTAAGGGTTTCTCATTTAATTGCCTATGGATACAAGAAAATATACAGTAACTGATCAACTTAATACATTAAGTCAATCAAACAATACCCGAGACAGTAAAAATTTTGACAGATCTAGAAAAACTACGGATTGAGAATTTTTCCATTCAGTATTTATTCTGCCTTCTTTTCCTCTTAATTTTTCATGTCAGCTCTCAATCAGACTGTTGAAATAAACATTAGCTCATTTGGTTACACTACCTGGAATAACGGCAAATAGAAACTTAAAGAGAAAAATGCAAGCAAAGTTTATCAACGTTTCCTCCACTTAACAGAATTTTATTTTCTAACTATTAGGTTTTTACTTGAAAACTGACATAATTTTAATAAGTAGCTTTTGGTGCCTCACATATAATCAAAGCAGCCAAAAGAGAGTTTCAGAATGACAAAAATAAAAGCAAATACTGATCTTCTATAATTTTTCAACAACTTCCAACTCAATTTTGGTATAAACAAAAATAGATCTCGATATATTTGGAAGACCTGAGTAGTATCACTCCAAAGTGCCCTCAGAGTGACTTCCCTCCACAGAACTACCCTGTAAGGACTGTATTGCTGACTGTGAAGCCAGCACATTTGATTGTTGGGTTGAATGAAGAGTAACGGTGTTCACACAGTCAGTTGCTGAGATGTGACTGGGATGCAAAAGTTGCCATCTCTGGCTACAGCCATTACCCCTCTACACATACTTGGCTATTCCACTCCCCCTCCTCTTACTCCTTTCTCTACAGAGGACAGATGAAATTACTTCACCAAATGGAAGTTTTCAGCTCAAACCAGAGGAGTTGCGATTGAACACCCTTCACCTTCTACTTCCTGCCTACATTCGCTACCTCAAAGAGTCAGAGGGACCAGAGCCCGAAATGAACAGTATTCCATTACTTTTAGTGCCTCAAATTCTCTTTCTGCCTCTCTTTTTTCTTTTTTTAAAAGGCGTGAGGAGGGGTGCTGCAGTTTTTCCAAGTTTGTCTTTTTTCTGTCTCGTAGCTATTGACTGTCTAGGAAATAATCAAATTCTTATTCAGGATCCTCTGCGCTATACCATCCCCATATGAAAGAAATCCCTCCCTCCCCAAGTGATACAGATGTTTAGGCATGCGTGTCTTACTTATAAAAAGGGTGGGAGCTGTTCTGGGGAATGAACTTACTGCTGTTGACCAAAACTTTCCTGGTAATTGTACTGTTATTAAGTAATATTTTGACAGTCTCCCTTTTGGCTAGTACCTTTTAATATTTCAATGGGCTGTCTGAAGTTTGTGTAGGACAGTCTGTGTTTCAGCTGTGGGCAGCATTTCCTAGCTCGCAGTCTCACTACTACTTTGTTAACATTTTCGTTCCAGACTTACATGAAGCCGCAAACAATTTCTTACCCTTGACTCCTGGGATCTTCCCACTGAGTGATCCGTGTGTTGTGATTGACAAAATACACTCTGCCATTGCTGTCAGTTCTCTTTTCTGGAAAGATGCAAAGGGGAAAAAAAATTCAATACCTGCTCAATGTATTGCTGAGACTACATCAAATAAAATAAATAAATAAAATCAATCAACAGACCCTGCCACAGCCTCTACTGTCTTCAGGTTTCTCTGTACCTCCTTTGACTCAACGTCTTTTCACTTTCACTGACACTATTCCTTAACAGGCTACTCACAAACAGGAACCTGTCTTAATGCTACTGACTGCTAACAGTCGTACGGAACCATCCTCCGTGAAAAGCTGCACTTAATGGTGTTCATAGGCAAGTTCTTTATATCTCAGTTCTTACCCTGACAAGTTCCGCTATCTCTACCTGCACTGCTTACACCAATGATCCCGAATGGGCATCATAACAACAATGTGAACATTTGTGCGAAGGAAGTAGCTCATCACAGGAGATTTACCTTCGCTAGATCTATTGGCCCCGCTGTTAGCACTTTTTAAAAAGGTTTTTCGTTTTTTTTGCAAGTTAAAAATTCATATGGATTAAAGTATTGATGACGTTGAAATTTCTGTCTTAAGATCCTTTACTATGCTATTTATTTTTCAGTTGTAGGAAAATTAATTGGAAGAAAGAAAAAATGTAAGCTGTTTTCACCACAGGAACTTCCAACTGATTATTTTGATATACGTTACAAGCAATACAGACAGTAAACACAAAATAGGTACCAGATGGATACACAAGTATCAAGAAAGTACAAGGGTTTCATATTCAAATTATGAGCAGGGAATAAAAAGTGATCAATGCAGGTTTCAAGAAAATGCATNGTGATCAATGCAGGTTCCAAGAAAATGCATTTATATGTTCTCTCAGATAGTTTAGTGTATGCCCATGATTGAATAAATGCCCTGGCTTGGGCTCCTGTACCACTGTGCAGCTCTTTATGCAATTTTTATTTAGTGTTGGAAAAGAAATACAGAATATNATGAGCAGGGAATAAAAAGTGATCAATGCAGGTTTCAAGAAAATGCATTTATATGTTCTCTCAGATAGTTTAGTGTATGCCCATGATTGAACAAAGCTTATGATAAATGCCCTGGCTTGGGCTCCTGTACCACTGTGCAGCTCTTCATGCAATTTTTATTTAGTGTTGGAAAAGAAATACAGAATATAGAATACAAATTATAAGAACAGGCCAAAATATGACTACCACAGGCAAATTGCTTCAGTTTACAAGAGAAGTCTGGAAGTAGACACTTGTCTATGATAGCAGAATTCAACATGATGTGGAAACCCAGTTTTGTTGTTTCCTGGGCAATGCCAGCCTGAAGAACTTTCTGTGAAATGTTAGATATATAATGCAAGTGTGAGGAACAACAATTTTATGGCATGAAATTGCATCAACACCAGAACTAAAAATCCCAACAGTCATGTCTGAAAAACAGACGAGCCAAAAATGCAGGTCTAACTCTGTCAAGCAATTACTTGCTTTAAAATTACACAATTCTGAGAACTTTGCCTATGTATCATGAAACTTNACACCAGAACTAAAAATCCCAACAGTCATGTCTGAAAAACAGACAAGCCAAAAATGCAGGTCTAACTCTGCCAAGCAATTACTTGCTTTAAAATTACACAATTCGGAGAACTTTGCCTATGTATCATGAAACTTAAAATTCTTATATCTGCGTGATGGTCACCAGAAATTAGTTTTACACTTACATTTTTGTACACCACCGCCAATTATATTACTTGTAAATTGTTAACCCCGTAAAGTACAAAATCAAAATTATTTCAGAGAGAGGGGCAAGTCAAAAACTGGTTAGTTGTTATTATAAAAAAATATTTTCAGACCAACAAAACTCTCCAAGAGTTGGCTTGGAGAAGGAATTTGGCAATCTGATTTAGAGGGGATTTGGAGTCTGATTTGGAAGGAACAGGATTGTGGGGGGAATCCTACCCAATGTAAGTGCTAAAAAAAAAAGGATGACAGTGTGAAAAAAGCTATTATGATAGTTACAGGAAGCAAACCAGAATACTTTATAGTTTCTAATCTACTTTGAAACCGCACATCCTTGTCAGAACTCTGTTTTAACAGCACATTTGACTAGATTTAATTTTAAAAGATTTTTGATCCAGATTTTCATTTTAAAAAACTAGCCTAGAACAGCTGACAAGATAATTTGGCAGAAATATGCTTTAATGTTTAATTATATTGCATTACAAAACACTTTCAAGTCAGTCTTACCCCATCCATGTGGCAGAGGGCCAAGAGGATCAAACTCTTTGTTCTGTGCGGATGAGAAGTCCTGGTTCTGCAAGTCACACAAACAAATGGTGCATTAATGGCTAGTCAGTTGCTTTCCAGATGCTCTACCACAGCCATCGTGAATTATTGAAGTAAATGCATTTTTGTTAATGTTACATATAAGCAAAGATGCCAACAATTTATTTTTCTCCACAGAGAAGGCCTATTTTACAGACCTTGGCATGCTTAATTAACTACAGTGCCAAGAAAATAATTATTCTTTGTTTAGTGTCCCTGCCTACGCAGAAGGGAAATTAGTACAGTAGCACCCAAAACAATCAGAAAGCAAACCACTTCATTCCTGCATTCAGTACAGTTCTCCCTACCACCATTTAAGAAGTCCATTTTTACTGTCTACACATACAGCAAATTCAGAACCTACACCATTCTTAATAAACTAGTAGCATGAGTTGGAGCCTACTATTCAGAGATAAACAATGGATTTAAAATTCTGGACAGATTATTTTCAATTTCCCTGCTTTCGTAACATTCATTTTGCATGTTTCATTTTACCCAAAGCAGAAATCTATGTTCTGTGAGCTTGCTTACCTTCCAGGCCTTTGGCCAAGCCAATACAAGACACAATACAAATAAACCAGCTTATTACTAAGCTGTAGTTTGTTTTGAACCAATGGCTTTTATCAATACTGTACACAAATTTTATCAAAGAACACCACAGCTGACAAATAAAAAAAACCATTACACTGCATGTACTGCCTGCAGTCATTGCAAGAACGTGAACTAAGGTTACCAATTATTACTGCCTGCCATGCTACACACACAAAGATAGCATATTACCATAAAGAATAAACCATATGAAAGTCTAGTATCTTTATGGGGAAGAGTGACCCACAAGCGTGCCCAAAACCCAAATACATATATACTTTCAACATGCAGAAGAGAGACTAACGGGTTGAAAATCTGAAAAAGAGACCTCTCTTACTTAACCTTTATAAGTTATCATCATATTCCTTACCCCGTATATAAATCTCTGATTAAATTGCTGCATAGCTCCTTGAAGCTGACTGCGCTGAAGCTGCCACTGCTCATAGTTTCGGACAGACTCTAGTGTTGGTCTCTGCCACGTCGTTGTTCTAGTGAAGTGGTCGACATAATAAATTCTCCCCATGTTGTCAACTCGTCGCTCCCAGCTTTTAAAAAAATTACAAGCAACAGTTCTCAATAACAGACAATTTTAATGGCTCAGAGGCATTTTTAGGCAAACAGGCATTATGTTGGTAGTGGCTATAAAGCGCAGGCTCATCAGCAGACATTTTTTTTCTTTTACCCTTGACTAAAACTACGTAAGAACTAAAATCATTTGAGGAGAATCACTTTTACTCTGTTGCATACTATACCAAGTCAGACTCATTCCATTTACTGTACTTTCAGGATTTTTTGGAATAGTTTTCAAGAGCTACACAAACCACTGTCATCGCTATACTGTCATCACCGCATTTACCCACCCAATCCATAAGACAATAGACAGCAAAACCCCTAACAGTTTGGGACGTACAATGCAAGATTTCCGCACACTCAAATTTAGCAGAAAAGGAAGGTGTGGGCATTGGGTTTTGGGTGGTTTTTTTTTGGTTTAGGTTCTTTTTTTTAAAAAAAATTATTTTCAGTTCATATGAAATCAGTACTATTTGCAGTACTTGAGCGAAAACACTATCATTCTGAGTAAGTTTAATACACTCAAACAGTGCAACTTGAGTACGACAGGTAGGTTCCCTTTATGAGACCATCTGCCAGTTTTTGTTCTTTAATATCAAGTTCTCTTTACTATCCCAAGTTTTCACTTTGTAATTCTGTAGAGCGTGTGAACCACTTGAGTATGAACAAGTGCAACAGAATAATTCTTATGTTTTTCTTATATTTTTTAAAAAATAAGAAACAGAACAAATGTGAACACTGCTTCCATGGAGAGACTAACATCACTGGCTGTTCTGATACTAACAGCTGGAAAAACGTAGTAACCAAAGCTGTTTTATAAGAGCATAGTAAATTAGCAGCTGGGAATCCTGAGAGAAGATCAAAGGACTGCAAACAGTAACCTCGGGATAAAGAGCTAACCAAGGGCATTCTTAACTCAAGCTGATAGTTACCTCAATCCCAAAATAATTTTCTGTGGTTTTGGTTCTCTTCTACAGTTGGGGGTGTCTACTGTTTTAAACTTAAATCTGCTTCTCAGTACGGATGCACTTGCTTCATCTTTGACAGGAAATTCAGATTCTGTTATTTCTGACATTCAACTCTCTTCCATACCACGCATTTTTGCGGAACTCCTTGGAGACAACTTGGCACAATTGTTTGCCCTGGGTTCACATTTCTATTTACAAACATGCTTTCTAGCTTTAGCAAACTGTCAGTCAATTAATTTCTGAAAAATCCAGACATATCCTGGCTCACCTTGGAGGAAGAGGCTCTGGCCGATCCCACGTTGTTCTTTTTTCAACATGATCTACATAGTATACTCGACCATGTTGGTCTACTCTTTGCTCCCAACTGAAAACAAAACAATATTTTTATCTTCCTCCAGATAAACTACTCCAACCATTCATCTACAGTATAAAGATGAGAAAAGTTTGTTTTCATAAATGCTTATTTCTAAATAAAATGCTTGAAACTAACACTTGGTTCATGAGATGCACCAAAATGCTGTAGAATATACAGGTACAATGTTCGTATTAACACTAATTCTGTGTTAACGAGAAAACAAAAAATGTTCTACATGACCACCTTCCACTTTCTGGAAAACTGAAGCTAAAATTCATGCCTACGCATACAACTTTAGCAAGCAATGAAGCAAAGTTTTGTATTCAATATCAAGTATACCAATAACCCATTGAACAGAATCATCTGTAGAGCACAATCCCCTTTTAAAGTAACATTAATTCAATTTAAATCCTCAAAATACGCAAATTTTCCACCAATCATGTATATGCAAGGTTCATCATAAGGGCACTGGTCACATATTTGCTGCATATGCAGCACTTGGGATACTGACTTAGCCCTGTATTTGCATCAAATGTAACATTGCAGGGGAAAAAGCATGCTAATCTGCCATTTCTGTTGAAATCACAATGGTAAAGCAACAGCTGATGTTTTCAAGACTGCTTTTATATTTCAGTTATCTTGTTAGCAAGCGAGGTAACTCAGACCTCTCCTACTTTTTGGTTCAACTGCCAGCAAATTAAGGCAGATATTTCATCAATTACACCGTTCACATTGGGAAGCTTTTGCTTTCTCTCACTCAAACAGTCCAGAATTTATATATTTTTTTTTTTTTGAAGTTTAGATTCTAAATGAGAGCTTTGAGGCAACAGACCAACCATCTGACAAATTCTACATGTGCCTGAAACACAACAGTGTGTCCACACTACTCCCAGGAGCTGCAGTACGAAGTCCAAAACTTCAGGACATATAGCAAGATTGTGTACTGCAATAGCAGCTTTTCTTTTACTTATCTATACCATATTATACTACCTGGCTTCATTCTGATTTGAAAACAGCAAGCTGTCATGCTATTTAAAACTTCTATGTTTCACTGACATGGGAATGTATGGCAAGTATCAAAAATATCTGAAAGATTAATTCTTTTCTTGAATAAACCATGCTTGAAGTCCTACCAGACAAAACAGTTATGAAAACCTCTAAATTAATATCAGGGGGGATTTCTGTTATGCAGCAAAAGGCAGATGCTATGAATGCTTTGTCATACCTACTGTAAGTAAAATAAGGTAAAACCAGAAATTTCAGTACAAAATAAATCAAATGAAAAAAAAAAATCATTAAACTCATACCCAGGTGGAAGAGGACCTTGACTGACTGTAGTAAGTGCCTGAGGTGGAGGATTTACTGGCTGGACTTGTCTTGATACCGGAGGTGTGGTGAGCGCAGCAGTCGCAGGAGCTGTTGTTGAGGCTGCTGCCCCCTCAGGGCTCTGTTCTGAAGACGGATTTGCAGCGGTACCCGCCAGTGAGCCTGCACTGGCCCCATCATTTTCTGTGGGTGTGGATGAAGGACCATTTACACTTGCTATGATGTCAGAGATATCAAAGACAGAAGAAAAAAAAAAAGCCTTTAACTGATATTTATCACCCATCTATTTTAGCAGTTGTTAATCACAAAAGTGAACGTGCAAGAACTGGTATTTCAAAGTGCACACATCCAGCCACATTTTACTGCGTATGCAAAAACTAAAAAGCAATTTTGTTTCACTTCATAAAAATGCTTTAATCCAAGAACTGCCATCAACAGCACAATTTTTATATTTCTGATAGACTAAATTATATTTACCAAAGCAAATTGTCTGCATTGTGTAAACACTAAATGAGTATAAACAAAAAACCCTACCTCCTTGCATTGGTGAGTTAATTATTTTCCATTTATTATTTGGAATAATAATTTAAGAGATAATAAACAAACATAAAATTTTCAAGAAGAGATCTGACATTGCATGGAAATAAATTATCGGAATGGGAGGGGAATACATACTTTTTTTTAAACATTTTCATTTTTTTCTGAATGCCATTTAGTAGGTAGGATTAAAAGTTGTATACAAGTCAGGCTTTATTACTGAACTACACTGGAGTAATCTTTTAAAGTAATTACTGTATCACAGTTTCCCATCCAGACTTAGCATTTGTCGATTGTAATAATGAGACTACTGAAACAGATCGCTGTGTATGGGGGTAAAGGAGGTTTTTAAGTAATCGGATAAAATAAAACAAAACAAAAATCTATCCATTTCAGGCAAAAGTGTAATGAATGTTCTAAGTGCTTCTATTTCACACGATTTAACTAGAATTGTAGAAACAAATAACTGATATTTCAAACCCTAATATTATCAACTTGAGACAGTTCTGTGAGCCCCTCAGCAGATTTCATCTCAAGCCCCAATCTCAGTGGATGTCTTAGTGCAGTAGTAGCATTCACTTGTGTCCTTCTGGGCCCAGCTCCACTATATGTAGCAGAATCACTGCAATCATCACTTAGCAGACACGGAAGCGAGAAATTTCTAATAATAGGAACAATGATAAAACTGAACGCAAGTTAAATAATAGTCCTTCAGAAGTTATCTGCCAAATAATTTACCATGAAAAAATGTAGTTAAAAAATCAGCATCAGAAACAGCTACATTCATTGAAAGCGTGTGCAGCTGTGGAATGAACGCCTGGCCCTAGAAAACGCACCAGCTACTGAAGTGGGTCTGCGGGGAGTGGGTGGAGGTGGTCTCGAAGGCCTGGGAGGTCTAGCAGGTTTGCAGTTTCCATTTGTGAGTAACGGAGAGTCACTGCCATTAACAGTCTTGTTTTCATTGGGAGCAGCATCTTCACAGCTTTCAAGGCCGTTTGAGTTAGTCCTTTTGCAGGAAAAGACAGAAAGAACTGTTGTAATACTGTATGGACGACATTAAACTTTATGAGAGACACTAGAATGTAATAGTTATGACTAGGTGAGATTCTTACATTCATAATAAACTCTTAGTATGTTTATACAGATGTATAGGGTTTTAGAATTATCTCCTGAGGTATACAAAACCTCAGGAAACAGATGAAAAGGTTGTGAAATATCCGTCACTGAAACCTCCTCTTTCATTTCCCAACTCGACACACCTGCCTTTAGGCCCAGGCTCTGGATTTTGCTGTTCGGCTCTTTCCGCCCATGAATTCCACTTGTCTCTAATGAGATGGGATGCTGACTAAGACCTGAGAACAGCCTGTGTGCATTTGCTCCACAGGGCTAGCATGTGCTCAGAACACGCAGAATGCTTCAAATTTTTAGAAAACACCAATAGAAATATTTTTAGAAATACACCAATTTTCCCCCTAAACTCAATTCTGGAAAGGGCTGGAGAATTTAGGGCTAAGCATTAAAGTTTTGACCGACAGCTATGAATATAAGCTCCTCAACTTTACAAGAAACTAAATAGCAGTACTGACCCATTCTGTACTGGTCAGTTATACCTAGCAGTGTATTAGTCTGATATATCTGCAGCTCCTTAAGCAGAGTTACAGGTATCTACATCTGTGATTCTAAAGCATTTTATTTTCAGAATATGTTGAGCAAAATAAAAAGATTGTCAACTAAAATTCTAGCCAATTGACAGGTTAAGTACTTAGGCCGTCAGTAATACAACCATAGGTTATGGTTTCAGCCCAGTACCTCTAAAATTACATTGCTTTACATGTACACAAAATAAAACCCAGTAGGTAAGCCTAAGTAAATAAGTCATAGAGGACCAAGTAGAATCATGTACATTTGACCGCCTATCATTGTCAAACACGCTTTTGCTCTATACCAGGTGTGGTGCACATAATTCATACCATACTACACGAACCGCAAAGTAAATGGCTATGAAAGCGTGTACAAATCAGTAGTGATCTGAAGTTTGTAAGAGCTATAGCCTAGGTTCCCCTCAGCCCCAGAAAGCACACTGATGTTGTTTGAACATTAAAGTCAAAAGTGTAACTTCTTATCTTTAGTGTATTTGACCAGTTGGCTTAAGGTATAACAATGCATATCAAAACACTATTATACATGTAACAATAACCACTGCTAGACATGTTCCAGGTCATTTACATGATCCTCAAAATGGACTTTTAATGAACACCCAAAACCCCACTGGCTGGTACTGAAACCAAAGCAGCTATTATTACTATTATTATTATACTATTACACACTCGGGCATCCTGAATACCCAAGCCTGGAAACATTCTTCTGAGCATGAAAAGGAAAAGGAAAAAAAACTTTCATGGGAAGACTTTAGATGTTATAGCTAAGAGAGTTACAATCTATTTAAAAAAAAAAAAAAAGTAAAATTTAACTTAGCTACTCCAGATGTCATCCAAGAGTGTTGTACATTGTACAGAGCCTTAAAATACTTGTAGCAGTGGGAACTAAAGTGGCACAGCGCTCATTGCATGTTAATCCACCATCAAGTATGGTCACACTTTTATCCTACCAAGCAGCAAGGTACGTAATCCGATGTCGACCTTAGAACACTGCAACTGCTAGACAGCTTTTGGTATCTTCTTAACAAAGCTAAATATAATTCTGATACCTCCATGTTATAAAGCAAAACAGTGTAAAAACAACGAGTGCCATTTACTCATGAGTGGGATTTTTTTTTTTTTTT
Organism: Himantopus leucocephalus; assembly: GCA_003993805.1. Lineage (NCBI taxonomy): Eukaryota > Metazoa > Chordata > Aves > Charadriiformes > Recurvirostridae > Himantopus > Himantopus leucocephalus. The sequence goes on from RSEF01000020.1 coordinate 1,427,181, forward strand.
ATATTTTACTTTGGTTAATCACTGGGAGAAGGATGAGGAATACGAAGAGAAAAAAACAAAAGATCAGTTAGGTATGGAGGAAAACTGAAGCCAGAAGATGGGGATCATATGGAAAACAATTTAAATGTGAATGTACAATGGTACAGTATTTTTGTTTAGGACATGCTCAGACCTTAACAGGTACTGTTGCAGGGCATACTCAGAAATTTTTCAATTGTCTTCTTTATAAAACATAGAATTCCTCTTTCAAAACTGCAAACACTAAAAGGCACTTAAAAAAAAAAAAAGAGGAAACAAGTCTCACCGTGTATCATTCTTTACTTTGGAGCTATCATTCTGTGTAGGACCTTAAATATCAGAAAGAAAAAGACAATATAGAAGTATAAGCAACATTCTGAACCATTCCCATCAAAAGAAGCAGTTTTTAATGCTCACATTTCTTTCAAAATTGGAAGTTATACACTACACGCTGCTTATCTACTGTCTTATTTCAAAACTGTATACATTTTGCATGTCTCTGTATATGTGTGCATGTATACATTTTTTTTAAACCACTACCACTGTGAGTAATATTTTCACCTTATGAAAGATACAACAGGATATCATTTGACAGTATGAATATTCCCAAACACACACAATTTGCTAACATCGTCTCCTGTCTTTGTAGCAGTACCAAGCAGTGTTTGCCATTCTTCAAGTGGAACTGGCTTTTCACGTTCTCTCCCTTTCCAACGATGACAGGCAGAGCAGGAAGGGCAACAGCTTCTCTAGAGTATTCTCTCTGGTTGGCTAGCAAGCAACCACAGGGGCTTTGTTTTCTGGGGTGCTCTAGCCTGGACCCTTCCCCTTCTCTGTAAATTATTTAGCATGAAGGCATTCAAGCAGGTACAAAATATGGCTGCACTCCAAACAGAATTACAGCAGCTCTGCCTAGATTTGCAAACATTTTGCAACTGCTTATTCAGCCAGCTTGGAAATATTTGCCTTTTGTGCCAGCATTTGCAATACTTGTATATGCAGCACAGAACTGCTCGTTCATGTAGACAGCACAAATACTTTATTTTGATAGAATTAAACAAATGTCATTAAGAAAGAAATCAGTTATCAATTCTGATGGGAACTACGTACAGATGTAAGCCAAGGACAAGGATGTAGGTATGTAAAGGCTTATGATCATGTGCTGTTAGTGGGCTGCGCACCAAAGTGATTTTAATCCCAGAAACAGAAATCTTAACTGAAAAAGCTACTCAATAAGTAATGTATTTGTCTGTAAGTACCTTTAGTCTGTACAATAAGAATGTGTTAGACTACTTTAAGATTTAACTCCTTCCTCACATGCTCCAGTCCCCTGATCACCTGGGAACCCTCTGCTGAACTTCTGGCTTTGTATGTCAACGTGTGTCTTCACTGTCAAGCCCAGAACTGTATAAAGCACACGATTCCACAACCTGCATGCCTTTTTGTACTTGTAGCACCTTTTTCTCAGCAGGTTAATTTCAGGAAATGGAAAGAAGCACAGATGAAACCCAAGTATTGCATAAGAGGAAAATTTGTTACTTTCACTAGGTATTTCTATCAACACACCTCAGCCCTGCTCTGAAAGCCCCACACAATCCCAGCATTTGGCTTTTATTTACAAAAAAATCCCACACCATCAGATCATGTGATTGATCCTTTTAGCAAGATGCAAAGAAAGATGGACTAAAAACTTTAGGAAATAATGGTTAAAAAGCTAGTGTGTTAATTCAATTTTCCTATGATACTCAGATGGAATCTCAAAGCAACTTCCTCTAGCCCGTACAAGAACCCCAAAACCTAGAAATTGCCAATTAATTGCCTAGCTAGTTGCTACAGCAGATAGTCTCTCCAATGCTGCCTTCTGGAGAAATAACCTCTTATCTATTTCTACTTTGCAATGTACAATACCCTCAAAAATGCTCTGTTGCCCATCCTGCATCAATGGAATTAAAATCCCTTACTTTTCATTTTAGTGTAATTACATGTTTTACATGTACTCACGATTTTCAGTTAAAAATCATACTAGTTATCTGAAACTGAAGACAGCAACTAAAAAGAATAGTGGATCCCTCACTGCAGCACTCCACAGGTAACAAAATCTATGAAAACATTTATTTAAATGAGATACTTTAAGAAAAATTAATATAAACCCATGCCTCCTAGTGAGCACAATACTTATGATGATGCTGAGATCAAACTAACTTATTTTATATTCCTTTCTGTTTATGATGTTATTAACCATTCAGGAAAGCTAGAGGCTTTCATTAAGGTTTGGGATTGCTAGATATAAGTTAGCAAAGTCCAGGAAATAAAGATGCTGATCTTATTTTTGTTACAGTAAGGCTGAAAATCTTCACTGTGGACTATGACTCCACCTCAAATAAAAATGCTTAAGAGTCCTTGTCTCTACAAACAGGGAGTTATAGAAACAGCTCTTATATGCTTATCAAAACATTGTGTTAAAAGTTTCCAGGAAAAATAAGTTTTTTATACCAAATACATGTAGAGTGCACATTTGAATTGAAAGTTACTTACTTCTTGTACTTGAGGCATCACCATTGGTTAGGAGCTCAGGATCTACCTGCATCCCATCTAGACAGACAGACAAATCTCCTACCACTTCCGCTGGTTCTCTGTCACCAACAAGATGCAATGTCACCACTACCTGCTCAACTGAAAAAGCACACAAATAATGGGAATTTATCTTACTACATGACAAAAAAGTGCATTTTATTCAAAAAACCAATCACAGACCACAGAGATCAAGGGAAAAAAACAAAACAAAACACAGAACTACAGCTCTATCTCTCCGTAATTTTTTATGTTGTGTGGTAAAACTAATCATTTCCAGATGTCAGTAAAAAGGCATTATTTCTACAAAAAGGGGAAAACTGGAGCATAACCTTGTTGCTGCCTAAAGAAAGGATTATCATTAGAGCAGAGATTGAGTCTCATGTTTCTGCCCACATTTCTAAAGCAATTAATACACCTGTCCTCCAAAGCCTATTGTTAGGAAACATACTTCACCTTATTCTTCCTATAGAGCAGGTACCGATTCTATCTTCTGATTAAAATATTTCACACTTATCTAATGACATCAAGATTCACACTTAGAATTTGAAGATTTTGCATCGTATCTCCAGACCAAAAATATTTTCAGGGTAAATAACTACTTTTTCAATGAAACAGAACCATAAACAAACATTCTTGATTAAATGGTTTGAAAGAATATCCAATGAATTACAGCAGGGTATCTGGCATCATACAGAACAACATAGTTACACAAGGTTAATTTTCACCCAGATTCAGCAGAACAGTAACACTCTGTCAGGAAAACAGCTTATTACGCTGCTATCAACACGCTGCATTTACAATGCCCATATCTGAAAGTCCCGAAGCAAATATTTCTTTAAAGGACAGAACACAAATATGACAGCACAAAGCTACACACTGTAGCAACACAGATTCTGTAACAGGTGTGTAGAATTCTGTATTTCTTGTTCATGCTTCATAGCATGCATATGCTGCCTGAAGGCTAAGTTCTAAGATGCACAAAATAATACAACATATCCCTACAACACTATTTAGAACAATAACTTTACCCACTTCCTGGTCTAGCACCAGGAACATAGCAGTTTTCATTTTTAAGCTATAGGAAAAGAAACACTAATTTCTTTAATGAGGCTTTCACTCTTGCACATACTAGCAGAGTGAAAAAGACCATGTTTTCAATGACACCATAGCAGACTCTGTATAACTACAAAAAAAAAAAATTACAATGAAAAAGCAGGAGGAAACTCATAAAAGCAATCTGTAGCAACAAAAGGAATTCTTAAGGCCATCTACAGAGTTGCACACAGCACTCAGTAACAGGCAATTCCTGACAAATTCTGCAGCGTTCCAAGGTATTGTTAATCATACACTTACGTTTCATGCTGTTTGATTTCAAAGTCTCATGAATATCCAGAGCTGCACTTCCCAAAAGGACATCAGATTTTAGTGTTTGATGGCTCCAGACTCGAAAGTTTAATTTACTGACAGGAGTGACAATTCTGAAAAGAAAAAAGTTGAGCACTGTGTCAGGGCATTTGTTGCAGGGGACATGGGTAAACCGAGCAATCTACTTCAACTGTCACTTAAAATTATTTAAAAACAAAGAAATAGTGGTGGTAACTTCAAACCATTTCTAATTATCTCATTCTAGTATGTGGTCACATTTATATGTCACGTAAATCAACACTGTTACAAGACTTTTCAGACCGAGTACATTTATTATTACTATTTTAAGGGAAATATCTACAGAAAATCTACCAGCTCACAATCAGCAATCTGCAATCATGATTAGAAAAAAAGACTGACTCTTGCAGGTTCACATTTCATGAGTGTTCAGCATCTGCATACCTTAATGTGAGAATCTTACCACACAGAGAAGACAGCAAATTTGCTTTCTGAAGAGGTTATCAGAAAATCTTAGGACAACCCGTAAGAAGGGAAGTACTCAGAAATACTAAAACTTATTTCAAGTGTTTTTATAAGATGACTGTTCTCCTAACAAGCTGGCACATACTTGCATCATATTATGACAAAGAAGCAGGAATACATACAAAATTATTTAACATTTTACTGGTACGCTTCTGGCTTTACAATGCATTTCCTGAGAACTGAAGAACACACTACATTTTCTTAACAATTCAAAAACTTCCCTCACCGTTCCCAGGAGTGGGATGTATTACTTCTACAGTGTGCTAATTTGATTATGTCCTTGAAGAATTGGTTCCAGGTTTACTATGAAAAAAGTCCCTTATGGACCCGACTATCACAACAGTTTCTCTTTATTCCAAGTCAAGTAATTCAAAAAGGAAGAATTCAACCATTTATTTCTACCCCCCCTTCACCTCCCTCAGGCTTTTGTTAAATTTTTACTTGTTTTAGTGACACAAAAATCTGAACTTCATTCAAAGCACGGTGCTACAACCTGGAATGATGCCCTCCAGAGAGCAGGCACAGTGCAAACAGCAGCAATGTAAGCCTCTGTGCAGTCCAAACAAGAGCCAAAGTTCTCTTGGCAAATCTTGGACAATAAAGGAACTCTCCCAGTCATATGAAAAAACATAAAAGCCTTGATTTTCCTTTTTCCTTCCTAGAAGCATTCTGACAACAGCAGAAAGATGAGCATCACAAAATAGCTGATACGACAATTAATAATGGGCTCAGAACACTTTTTTTTTTCCTAGAAAGTTGCTCTTAGAGGTAAAATATTCACCTGCCTGTCACATTGCCTTGAGTTTTGAGAAGCCTTACAACAGAGAAACAAATTTATGTCAGTATCAGTTGCTGACATTGTATGAACACATTTCTGGTTTGGGGTTTTTTTTGTTTGTTTGGTTTTTTTTAAAATCCCTAACAGCAACTTCAAAATATTTTTTAATACAGATATTCTTTTTATATAAGGAACATTCTAACATTTATATATTTTTAAATTATTTTAATTGTGAGAAATAGGTATTACAAATGACTGTTTATTTTCTTAGTGGATAATTTCACTTGCATACCGTTGATAAATGCAGACTTTCACAGACAATCCCTTCATACTATGCAGCTCCACCTAACAGACTGCCTCCTAGAAGAGGAGCCCGTGGTCCATACCCATTCGCACAAGCCATTACACTTTTCCTTTTTATTCTGAATCTGAATGTAAGCAACTGCGTTANTCCTTTTTATTCTGAATCTGAATGTAAGCAGCTGTGTTAAAATACTTCCTAAAAACAATTAACTTACTCCACTAAGTTCCATATAGCGTTAGTGTAATCGTCAATTACGTTGATATGCATTGGGTGTCTCTGTTTGGCACTTACTGAACATGAGCAAAAACTGCACATGTATTATTGTGTGGACTTGCACAGCACAAGCCACAAACATTTCAATTTAACAAAAGAAAAAGGAAAGAAAAAAGGCAGGCTTTAAAAGCTAAAAGAAAATTCTGCTCTTGCACATTAATACACATGTAAAGCACAAGGTTGTTTTTTTTTTTAAAACACTTCTTTGCAGTGGAAAGTAAGGTAAATAGTAGTAACTAAAACTTCATAATAATCTGAATTACAAGAAAAGAACAGGCACAAAAAAGGTTTTCCTTGGGCAGGAATGTTCAAGGTGCCTCAAGAATAATAATCTAGAATTTAAGTACAAGTAAATGTGCAAGCACAAGACTGACCTTTAGCCCAGGGTTCCACGTGACACATTCTTATGAGAAAACTACATTTTACAGAAGCTGCAGAATTNTTATGAGAAAACTAAATTTTATAGAAGCTGCAGAAAATATTTTTCTGTGCTTCATAAATCTCAAACCACAAATACTGGGCCAAGCAAATGTCAACAAGCTGTGTTCATCTTGAATCTAATGTTAGGTATGTACTCTGAAGGCACAAATTAATCAGGAATTTTGTACTTGCAATTGATTTTAGGCACGCACAAGACAGAGCTAACTGCCTGTGCTATGGCATGGTACACAACAAAGTGGTATAGAAAGAAGAGCTACGCTTTTCAGCCACAGTATTTCTGAAACACCGTAACCTTAAGCTTGACCACAAAAACGTGCATGAGACTGTCGGTTTTAATATCAAATTACCTTAATTTCCTTACTACTCACAGAATTAAAGCTCCTTTGATATGCCACATACATTAATACAGAATATATATTTCTTCATAAGTACTTGGTCCTTTCTACAGGACATAATGCAATAGTTTGTAAATATATATTCCAGAATGCAGTATATTTTCTACAAAAATTACACAAATATCTTCATATCATGTAACACTGAATGCCTTGCTTAAAACAAAAATACAACCTCTTAAGTCCACTGTCAATTGCACTAATTTAGCTCAAATAAATTGGAAAACAAACCCATCAAACCTACACTGTAAGATGCTGTTTCCACTTCGGACTATTCGTATTGTTGCATTTTTCTGTCTTCTTTGACTGTCCATCTACTGAGACTTCCACATAAGGGCTAGGTCCAAACCATTTATTTTTTTCTTTTAGTTTTGCTGAAATAACTGTTAAGAAAGAGAAAAATTGCAAATAATACTTTTCAGTTGTGTGCTTCATTATTGAAGTATCAGGTCATTGATGCTTAGCAATAACGTTCAAGAAAAAAAAAAGACATTATATGAACAAAAATGCTGTTGCATTCCAGATCATTTTAAGCAATGCTATAGCTCACACAAATGCCTAAAACATGCAACAGTACTTCTATAACTTCAGACATTATAATTAATAATAATCAGTATCAGATCCACAAAAGCGCTTAGGTGTTTGAAAGTAGAAAACATCCTCTACAAACTCCTACTGTCTATCACCAGCCAAGAGAATCCCTGGAGTTTATTACACTTGCTTGTTAAAAAGCTCAAAACATTGTAAGTCTCTCTCATTAAGGAATCATGGAAAACTGCCACCACTTCTGGTGAAAAGAACATCATTAAGAAAAAGAACTTTGTGTTAAGTTTTCTGTATCAAAGCAAACTTACAGAAAAACTAACTTAAGGCAAACTGTGTTCCAATAACTACCTATCGTTCTGGAAACAACAAAACCTGGACAGGACCTGCAGCTCTACAGCTTTGATTTGGGGGTGGGGTAGGGTGAGTGTCTTGTTTGGTTGGTTTGGGTTTTTTGTTTTT
>RSEF01000020.1:1434973-1467632 GCA_003993805.1 Himantopus leucocephalus
CAGAGGGGCAGAATCCCCTCCCTCTCCCTGCTGGCCACGCTGCCGGGGATGCAGCCCAGGGTGCGGGTGGCTCTCTGGGCTGTGAGTGCACTTTGTTGGGTGATGTTAAGCTTCTCATCAACCAACACCCCAAGTCCTTCTCCTCAGGGCGCTCTCAATCCATTCTCTGCCCAGCCTGTATCTGTGCTTGTGATTGCTCTGACCCAGGTGTAGAACCTTGCAATTAGTCTTGTTGATCTTCAAGAGGTTCACGCAGGCCCACCTCTCATGCCTGTCCAGGTCCCTCTGGATGGCATCCCTTCCCTCCAGTGTGTCGACTGCACCGCACAGCTTGGTGTCATCAGCAAACTTGCTGAGGGTGCACCCATAACCTACTCCAAAACCATTCATCTCCCTGTCTATGTCTGCCCTCTCTCTCTTTGGGGTCCCAACTGTTGCGAGGCTCAGCTGCTCTGGCCAAGGGGTTGGCTAATCAGCACACGCAAGTCTCCCAAGCCCACTGCTGCACATCTTTGGTCAGCCACCAAATCTGAATCCCAAAGCAGATCAAATATCACGTGCCAGCTCTCAGGTAATTTTCTGCACACAACATGATTTCCAACAAGGAAAGGAACATGTTAGCTTAAGCTGCTGATATCTGTATCTTGAGTACAAAAGGCTGTATATATGAACTTACCAACTGATAACAGCACAAGCAGTCTAAACAAGTGCGTGTCTTACCCTCTGCATGCCATGCAAAACAGAATTTGTAAAAGGAGAACAGATCAGAATATTGCAACTTTCTTTTTAGAGGCTGCCATCTGAAGCAAAAGTCTGTATATTGTGGCAATTACTGTGAAACTGATAATTCCACAGGTATTTCAAAAGTGGTAGAATGGAAGTTCTTGCATCCTACAGCTTGCTAATGCTAGTGTTAACTACCGGAGAACACTGGACACCACACAAAAAGGTACTAACGACTTGCTTAAATAGTATATAGTGTTATTACTGGAGTTCCATACTGTTAATTACTAGATTCCAGAAGTGAATCACACAAATCTGACTCCTGCTAGAGTGAAAAAGCTTTTAATGTAAGTATTTCAAAAGTAGATTAATTTTAAAGGATTTAGAGGACAGGTCTTAATTCTGATCCTGTGATTAGTTCTACCGAACTCGCTAGGTATCCTTTATGCTTTAAGAAAGCAGTTGAATAGCAACTAGACCAATACAGAAACACTGGATAGCCTAAAGGAGTTTGCATTTACAGAAGAGCTGCTATTTTCCACCTGGACAAACAGCACTGCACATAATACAAATGCTATTACTAAAGGTGATAATTTTCAATTGAAGTCACACAGTAAGCACATATGGCATACCACATTCATTCAGACACACATGTTAAAGCTAGCTTGCATTTCTAAGCCTGCAAAATATACTCATTAACATGATTTTATTAACATTTGATCATTTTCATTGAGAATATGCAGAAAAAATTCTAGCCGCTTAATCACATCTGAAATTACTGTCCTGCAAATATTTGTTGAGTAAGCACATATGTGCAAGCGTGTACCTAGTGAGTCAGTTTTCACTAACTAGCTTAAGTAAAAGGTCAAGAATCTATTGCTTCCCAATACTTCTAAAAAAAACCAAACCCAAACTACATTACACATTGTTTAGTTCTCTCAGCTGCCATAAAGTTTCTAATTATTTTTGAACAATAAAATTGAAGAGTCTTATTTTACTGCACTCTTGCTAAAATCCAGAGGCTCTTCACTTAAAGCAAGCTCCGCTAGTTAACCAGGAAAAGGAAGAGTTCCAGAGGAAGAAGCAACAAGCAACAATCTTCTGCTCCCCTTAACTGCTAGCTGAAAAAGACCTGGCAAGCAGAGTAGCTGGTTCCAAGCCAGGCATCCAGCACGGAATAATCACAGAACTCACACTATAGCTTTTCTCTCAGCCAGGGACTAATTTAAGTCACTTCCCTACCATACATGTATAATATTCTATCCAGATTTTTCATAACTCAGAAATTTAAATCAACTTTGATACCTCCATCAATTTTTAGCTGGAATGGATCAGCAACTAAGAAAGTATGTAGTGCAACACACAGGAAAAGGAGAGGAAGAGAACAGAACAGGATTGACAGGTGGAATTGTATACACCTCATTTTCTTAGGAAACATGGCTAAAATACATTAACTAATCAAATAAGAACCCGTGATGATTAATGAACTACACTTTGAAGAAGCACAAAGAGACTGCAAAAGACAATAACTCCATAAGTCACACAAGTTCAGCTCCTTTTGACATTTAAACTTAGTTTTTAGTATTTAACTCCTCTTTGTTTATGTAACAAACACAAACACAAATTAAATCTGTTTGGTAAGAAACTACTGTATTAATGGCTATTTTTGATGGTAACACTGCATATGATTTCAACTCAAAACCAGCCTAGGGCTACTTATAAACTTAATCACAAAATAAGACAACATACACTCTTCAATCATTAAAATAGTTCCATTTAGTTTTATTACAATAGAAAGAACATTTAGGATTCGGTGAAAAGCAAATGTCTTTATTTAAGATAAGCAGTTCTGTCAGCAACTGCATGCGAACAGGCCATCACGTATGAAGACCAACAAACATTTTAACTGTACGAGACCTCTGGACCCCTTGCCAGTGGAAAGGAATATAACGATTGCGTTCAAACTATGTTATAAATAATAATTTTACGAAAAAAAGTATAATTTGTGAAATCATTATAAACTAGGTATGTCTGCTTTATAAATTCATTGTAATGCAAACAAGTACTTCCACAAGCTGAAACTGTCATTCCAAACAACTGAGAATGCATACTTAAGTTTTTTTTCCTGCAGTAGAAAATTACACACATCTTCATAAATATTTAGGGAATTGGTTTATTTTGTTTGTTTTATTGTTCTGGTTTTGTTTTGTTTTAAATTATAATAAGCTCATATTGCCATTTTTTCCCCTCAGAGGCTGCTACCCACTTCCAAGAAACCTGCCAGAATCTGAAATCTAGGAACATTATTTGAAAGGTTTGAAAGCTGTGACAAAGCCGGGCAGTGTAACAGATACTCAGAGCATGATCACAGAAGTATAATTTTCTTAGAAATGAACAAATTATTTAGCATATAAAAAGATATAATACAGAATTAATATCTTCTTGTCATTAAAAATAAACCATTAAAATGCTTGCCTGAATTTCTTCAGTGGCTGCATACCTACTCTCAGGCAGGTTTGTTTGTTTTTATAACATGCTCCCATAATGTGTAGATTATTAGATAAATTATGCCCAGCTTCATAATTGCATAGGCCATTGTTTGTACTCAGGCAGGTTTGAACAAACATTGCTTAAAATAAATCCGCCTCACAGTAGGAAACTCGCTCCACGCATCCTTTGGGGATTCAGTTCTTTGAGTTCCACCTCTAACTAGTGCTTTCTCAGAAGCCTCCCCTGTGGCACCTGATGCTGTTAGGCCAAACTGCATCATCTTCTGCAGCATTTTAATCCACGACAGCAAACTTCATCACCAGATTTTTTTTTTTTTTTTTGGTGACAGCGATGTGGAAGAAGGAAGAAATTCTAGAGGAGTGCAGCCCAGATGCTACAAACACTTTCAGTCAAAGGAAGGCAGAAAGGGAGGACTCTCATTTATTTTTCTTTTAACAAATCATGAGAAAGAGTGGGGAGAAAAGCAGCTTTGAGTGCCTCTTCATTAAAGCAAAGAGAAGAGGAGGGAAGGAGCTTCTTACCCCACAAAATCAAGGAGTATAAATAGAAGAAAAATGCTATCAAAGGCTTGAGAGATCTTTAGAGTGTCACACCAATTTAACTTATGGTGACTTTATTCAGCAATGGAATTCATCCATTAAAGAACTGACTTCTCAAAGAAGGTAATTTTGTTTCATATTTATTTGAAAAAATAGAAGACACAACTAGGTCAAAATGAAATCCTGTGACTGTATATTATACATGCATAGCTTTGAAAATATGTTGGCACATGCTCATTATAATTTAAAAAAATACTGAAATAATTGCACATTGTTACCTGCTGTAAGCCTTATGTTTAGTAATTAATTTTAAGAACAGGCTAAACTGCTTTTTACAGGTGTCCCAATTCAAAGTGTATTTACTTTTTCAATAGTTCAGTAAAAAAAAAAAATGTGTAATGAAAAATGTCTTTAACATACCCAGTAATTTTAACAATGGTTTTGAAAACCTTGCTGTGTAACACAGGAATACAGACTTCTGGAAAAAGTGTACAATACAGGAAGTTCTGTTTAAAAAACTGCATGTAAGATACAATGTCCCCATTACAACAGTTGTTTTATTTTTATATACAGGTATGTGATTTACTGACAATTTTGAAGAGATTGAACTAGATATTTCTGTGAAAGTTCAAAGTCGCCTGTTTACATTATTACTGCACTTTTTTGTGTGTGAGAAATTAAATACAAATGCTTCCTCTCCTTTCTCCCAAAACACTGAAACCTCTTTTTAATTGAAGGCATGCATATTGTGGGAAAGTTCTTCTCTCTTCAGTGTTTGATACAATTACCCAGTAAGCCTAGGCAGAGACAGCTAGTTTGGCAACTTGTTTAGCAAATTTGCAGTCACTTTAACTATTCAAGTTTCATCTTTAAAGTAAAAAGTGGTTTGACAAAGCTGTTTTTATTGTTTTACATTTTTATCTCCCCCCACCCCCCCACCCCCCGAATAAGTTTTAAAGACATGGTCAGTTTTGCCCAAACAAGTAAGAAGACATACAGAAAGAAACTGCTGAGTAATCAACCAGGAAGAAAAGAATAGACACAGATTATAAGAGTGTTGAGTACACGTTGGAAAGGGAAGCAATTATGAGGTTTGCATCAAGGGATATTTATATAAGGAATGGAAACAAAGAGGGTTTTAACAGCAGAACGCAGCTTAGCTCCCTTGGCCATTACTGCGTGTGAGCAGCACTACACCTATTTACTGCAAATGCAGTAAAATCAAAGTCATCTCTGCCATAATACATCTGTTGAAATTTAAAATCCAGGTGCCTAAATTGTTTTTTGAACAAATGTGAAATACAGCGCATACTGGGTCCAAAACCAGACTCTAGGTTGAATTACGGAGCTGTCGTTGTCGTATCTCCACTGCTATCAGTAACTGTACTCACCAGACTAGAGCCACTGATACGCCTGTTAGCTCTACAGGCACACACCGCCCTTTCGCTGCGTACACACTCCCTTCAGCTATTTAAAAAGCTAACATGCAGGCAGCTGTTCTGATAAGAATGAGTGAGCTGCAGACTCAAACACAACCCTTGAGCCAATTCAATATACTAGCTAAAAATATATTTGTGGGAAATACACTTTAATCAGTTTGGGAAGCGACCCAAGTGACATGACCTTCAGAGGCTGCAATGAGGGAAAAGCAAGATACAGAAACCACAAAACATATGCAGAGAAGAGCTGCCCAACTTCTGTCCTTTCCCTACTACAGACTTGCTAATGAGAAATCCTTGACATTGAAGTAGAAACTTCATCCATTATGCTGCCTTAAAAATTTATATTTTACATTTTTCCCTATCATGTATAAAATGCATACGAACCATTGTACTTTTGGCTCAACACAGGAACCACATTTCTACACCGTTTCAAAGTACAGTGGTATATCAGAGTCAGAAGTCACATCTCCTTTAAATCAACAGGTCTAATTATATTTTATGAGTTAGATTATCTGAATCTATTCGAGATAATTATTATCCTGAACCTTTCTATTAGATGTTCTGCTGCTACAAGTAAATATACCTTGTAGAGAACTGCAATGGAGATGTTAAGATTGGTATGAACAAAGACAGAATGGAAAGGTGCATGTACAAATCAGCAAAACCAGCAAAAAAAAAAAAGGTTGGAAGAATGGCTTTTATTGATAACAAAGGACACTTCTTGAAGCAGTAAAACTGAGGCATGTTTGCATCGAGACCCGGGATGCCTTCATTCTGATAAGACTACAGCAGAGATGACTGGCCAGCAGAAAGATCCTGTGCTTTAAAGAGAGGAGCGTGCCAAGAGGGGTATAGCACATCACATATGTCATTCCTTTTCCTGTTAGCCCAACAGGAAAACATACTGTAGCTGTAAAGATATGGATATTCCAAATCAGGAAAAAACAACTAGCATTAGCCTTCACTTAAGATTTAGGGAAGCTGAAGTAAGCCAGATTCTAAAGCAAAGGATGAGTGTAAAACAACTCTTGACTCCCAAGGGATATAAAATATGTATCTATAAAGCAGTTTGTTGTCACCAAAAGGAACCCAAAGCATGATAAGCAGTTGACAGATACCATTAGTTCCAGCCATTCTCCATGGTGCACGTAAGAGACACTGGCTATACCACCTCAACACACAAAAACGTCCTGGTGCTTTTTAGTACAGGAGAGTGAGAGAGTAAACAAAATTCATCAGAGAATGAGTGTGAGAGGGTAAAATCAATTTGAGACTTCAAAAGTAAATACCACATTCCCTTCCTGTAAAGTCTCACACTGAGTTTTGTTATACTAATTTCCTGCAACCTTGTACACAGCATGAACGATAATCAGTCTGACACCATATTGATATCCTATGATAGGATCAAAAAATGGTTCTATTCTGTCATGAACACACTTAAAATTAAAGTAGCAAAGACTAAGGATCTACAGACTAACAGCCTTAAACACGTTTCCTAAAAGCACTCAATTATGTATGCAACACTAATCCTCAGCGCTGATTGCTTGTTTTTCCTAAATATCTACCACTTCAACAGGGAACTGAACATGGGAAATTCTTCTGAATCCAAAGTTTCTAAGTCAGGAAAGCTGAAAAACATTTAACCCGACAATCAAAACAAAGAGACTGCCCCAAGGAAAGACAGAATAACTCTGGAAACTTTGTCACCAGACACCCAGTGACATTCACGCTGTAACTTTTACCTCAATACCAGGGATCACCGATGTTCCTTATGCAAAGTGTGCAGATTAGAAAAACTGGTCCAACAACAATGCTTACAATCCAAATTAACCTATGTCTTCAGGCCTCCCAAACCAAAGACACACATCAAAATTATAGAGAATTCATCCATTAGCATTTCTATGCACCAAGAAGCCTGCTTGTATAACCTGCACCTCAGCAGAAATATTTCATATGACTTTTTTCTACATACATATTTGATACTGAATAAGAGAATTGGAAAAAAAGACATGTACAAAACCAGTACTGTTTACTTGTACACAAAATTCAAAGAAAAAAAAATCATGTAATTTGACAGGCCTTTTTCCCCTTTCAGTAGTACATCATTAATTCCCCAACCACAGCTGTTCTTAGACTGAAACTGTGGCAGGCAGGACAAAAGGGACAACACAGGCTTTGCCACTAACTCTCCTTTGTAACTAAAAGGATGTTAGCTTTTACTAACTTCTAAGAAATGCTCAAAGAGGGGAAAAAAAGACAAAATTGTACATGAAAATCATATGCCTTTTGCTTGATTCCAAAAGGCCTGGCTAGGAAAGCCACTGCAGAGAGCTGCACGAGATAATTAAAACCATTTGTAAAAACAAAGAGATAGTCTATTTTTATTTCAGCTATTTCCTTCTCATGGTACAATCCATTTCAAAGAGGACAACAATTCATATATGCAAACCACGAAGCTAAAACTGGTTCACTGCTGTAATCTTAGAAATAGAGCAATACCTAAAGTGGCTGGTTCTTAAACACCACCATTGGAAAACAAGATATATTAAAGTTGGCATGCGTGTTAAGCCGCAGTAGAGCGAATTAAACTGGTATTAGGAAGACAGAGGAGAAGACAGTGAAACTGGCATTGCAACTACCACAAACTTCAACAGATTTTTTTACACTGCTGGATTAACTGGACATTGACTGGATTAACTCCTGCTTTTCACAAACCACTGCTTTTAGTAATTCATTTGGGTCTTCTAAACTATTTTTTAAAAATCTTTTGTAATAATATAGTTTCCATACAATACTGCATTGACTCAGAGTTACGTTCCACCTTCATACTTCTGTGATGAGGCTTCAGGAAAATTTTTCAGTGGTAGTGCACAACCAGAACAATGTTACAATCTGTGGACTGAAGGTAAGCAGTTACCTTGCTACTCGCAACGCAAGACAAATTGCTTTTCATTCAAGAAACCCAGATATTCAAGCCTATTCCCTTAACGGCTGAAAGTACCCAGGTGTTATCATGGGCTGACAATCTACTCACAAATTACAAGTTTATTTATAACGATTATCCATTTCACAATGGGCAAAAGTATTTTCTCAGGTCCCTTTTTCTGGAAGCCTACCCTACAGGTCAAGATTTTTAAATCACTGTTGGGTGCCTTTTCTTGATGGAGCAACAAATCCCTAACGGTATCAGTACAGAATATTTTTACTTAACTTATCAAAGACAACTCAGCAAATTTAGCCCCAAACCTGTCTCCATACTAGGTGGTTGTATCGGATTTACGTGGCAAGGCTTTGGGAGCAGGGGGGCTGCAGGGGTGGCCGCTGTGAGAAGAGACCAGGGGCTGCGCCTATGGCAGACAGAGCTGGCTCCGAAACGGACCCACCATTGCCCAAAGGTGAGCCCATTAGCGATGCTGGTACCGCCCTGTGATAACATATTTAAGAAGAGGTAAAAACCACTGTGCAGCACCTGTGTGAGAAAGGAGTGAGAAAACGTGAGAGCAACAACTATGCAAACACCAAGGTCTGTGAAGAAGGAGAGGGAGGAGGTGCTTCAGGCAACAGAGCAGAGATTTCCCTGCAGCCCACGGAGAAGACCACGGTGAGGCAGGCTGTCCCCCTGCAGCCCATGGAGGTCCCCGGTGGAGCAGATATCCACCTACAGCCTGTGGAGGACCCCATGCTGGAGCAGGCAGATGTGCCCTGAAGGAAGCTCCAGCCTGTGGAGAGCCCACACAGGAGCAGGTTCCTGGCAGGACCTGTGGACCCATGGAGAAGAGTCCAGGTGGGAGTAGGTTTTCTGGCAGGACTTGCGGCCCACAGGGGACCTATGCTGCAGGAGTCCGTTCCTGAAGGATTGCACCCCATGTAAAGGATCCACGCTGAAGCAGTTTGTGAAGAACTGCAGCCTGTGGGAAGGACCCACACTGCAGAAATTCGTGAAGGACTGTATCCCATGGGAGAGACCCCACGCTGGAGCAGGGGAAAAGTGTGAGGATGAAGGACTGGCAAATACAAAGTGTTATGAACTGACCACAACCGCCATTCCCTATTCCCCTGTGCTGCTCAGGGCAGGGAGGAGGTAGAAGGGTTGGGAATGAAGGAGTGAAATGGAGCCTGGAAAAAAAGGGGGAAGTAGGGGGACGGTGTTTTTAGTTTTGTTTTTATTTCTTACTATCCTACTATTTTCAATTGGCAATAAATTAACCTTCCCCAAGTCAAGCCTGTTTTGCACACAATAGTAACTGGTGAGTAATCTCCACATCCTTTTCTCAACTAACGAGCTTTTTCAATCTTATTTTCTCCCCCGTCCTGCTAAGGAGGGAGAGTGAGAGAATGGCTTGGTGGGCACCTGGCAGCCAGCCACGGTTAACCCATCACACTGGTCTACTGTGGCCATCACATTTCAATTGCATCACATTTCTTTTAGGATGGTTTAGAGGAAGTTCGGCTTCCAACATACAAATTAAACTCATGATCTGAAACCTACCAGCTGACAGTATTACGATCTGAGACCTGGTGCCCTGAAGAGGCTCCAGAATCTGACTGACTATACAGTGAAACAACTTCTCAGAACGGGCAATATTCTTCTTTCATAAGGAAATATCCTTTTAACATCTCCAAATACCAAAGGTCCTTTGACCTTTCCTGTTATTAGGACTGTTAGACTGTTATTATAGATCTCTAACAAAAAGGCACCAAGTTCTAGCAATTAGAACTCTCACATCTTGTAGAAATTAATTACAGCTTTCCCTCTTAATCCTTCCACTTCCTTGCACTGTGAACCATGCCCTATATGGAGCTTTGTGGAAATGCAGGTTAAAAAAAGTAATCTGTGCTGTAACTTCAGGGACATCCTTCCTCAGAGGAAGGAAAGACAGTTACAAAGACTGAGGCAATGTAATTGACAGACATGTATTGACAGAGCCCTAACAGGCAAAAGGCCTTTTTATATTTCATTTTTTAAAATCAACATTGTTTTATTTCCAGCTTTCTAAAAAGAAAGTGCCTAGAAAGTATAAATAATATTTTCCAGTGGTAACCTTGAAAAAGAATTGTCTCAGGGAAAAGCAGACAGCATGGCCAGATAGTTACAAGCCATCACTGTTAAACTGTGCACTAACAATAAGCTGACCAAGTATCACAAAGCATTATTGCTTTCCTTGAATTGCAGCTGTTTCATAAACCCAATATTCTACAGCATGGAGACCTGGTTATTGTTTACCAAAGTAAGATTGTACCCTAACTGTAGAAACACCCGCATTTGTTTTGTAATTCATAGATTAAATTTCTCAACTCTACTCAAATTTTATCACAAAGCACAACTTTGAGTACAAAGAAGCATTGAAAAGAAGTAGTCCAAGATAGTTACAAAACACAGTTACCAAAAGCAACAACATTTTTTGTTCTGTCTGCCACATAAAATCTTATTTAGCCCTACAGCTATGTTTACACTTCAGCTGACTCTGAGGCTAAGAGGTTCCTACAAAGCAAAAAACCCAGTCTTGAGCATCTCAGTCAAATGTTAATGTTGGTGTTAGCAACAGGTTATTTTGGACCTTACCATGAAAGAACGAAACAGAAATCTTCTGAAGAACTTTACCCAAATTCTCTTCCTGCCTGTTGCTATGGGAAGGGGAAGGAAAGAATTTACCTGGAGGCCTCCCCTTATCACTGCTTTAGCTACACGACAGTAGTGAGAAGATGGTCACATAAATTGACAAGCCATAAGCTACTTATTCATGCTATTCAATAATTTTTAATTAGGGCAATGAAATAATCTTAATGTGATCACCCAGAGCAAAAATATTAAGCCAAATTTGTAAGTTATTTTTCCCCCTTTAAGCAATTTTCTTACTTGTAATCTATTAACTGATGACTGCCTGGAAGCGGTATTTCAATAACAAACGAAAATGTGTTAATGAAAGAGCATATAAGAAAAGAACAGTATCTTAAAATGAGAATACACTTCTATGAATTACTTTCTAATTTCCTCCCAAAAGGTGGGGTTTGTTTTTGTTTTAATAGAACCATACAATAATTTAGGCTGGAAAGGACCTCTGGAGGTCATCCTGTCCAACACCCGCCCAGAACAGGGCCAACTTCAAAGTTAGACCAAGCTGCTCTGAGTCTCATAATAGTTCTAATAAAGGTATCTCAGAAGATATTCAAGTTTCCAGATACAGTGACAACACAGTGAGTGGCTCCGTGGTTTTACACAAATGCATATCCTACTGTCCTAACATGTAAGTGTGCACAAATGTGTGCACGTGCCTAACATTTCAGGCCTTTCACACATCCCTGCTATACTGCTGCTAAAACTTACCAAGAGAAACAAAACATATTTAACATGGAAGTTAAAATATGAAGTTATCTATTAGAGGGAATAAAGTGAAACAGGTGAACTCCAAAGACAACTGCCTCTTCTACCCTAAGTAGTCACTTTTCAATGAAGTTCAGTTACAAGACAGCTTTCATTTCAGGAGAGATTTCTCACAGTCAAGATAATTTACTTCTTTCAGGACTTCATGCCCACCGTAAATCAAACTGCTTTCTTAAAAGCGGAGGGCAAATCTAACAGTTCTTAAAACCATATTTTATATGACAAGATTTATTTTGTTACATGATTTAATTCTTAGAAGTGTAATAATTTTTCCAGTATATTTTTGTACATTCATTTCATATGGCTCTCAACTGAAAGACTAAGAAGAGCTTCTAAGCTAACTCCTTCTGAAGCATTCTCCATCTCACCATTTTCCAAAAATAATTCTGGGTTTAGAGAATGTAACAGCTATTCCTTTAACACCTTAGGATATGTGTTCCCCTGCACCTTTTTTCTATCAAAATCCATATAAAGGCTTCCCTTTCTATCAGTCTAGGGTTTTTTTGGTTGTTTTTCTTCTTGAAGACTTCTACTGCTTCTTCTTTCCTGCACTTGTTCATATTGTACACATTCAAAGAAAACCAGAATAATTCCTTTCTAAAAGTTGTATTTAAAAATAGGTCTATTCCCTTTTAGCTTGTATTAGCTTATTACGTTGTCTTATGGCTTCTAAGCTTCACTGAGGGAATCACTTGCCAAAACAGATTCCTGTTTTGTGACAGACCCATTTTTCACCTCCTGTACGCTACTCCTTCAAAAAACTCCTCACACATACCGTTCAGAAATAAGGATGTTGACCTGTCTCTTTTTTGTTATGGCATCTTTTAGAATGGCAACAGCCTTTTCCCAGCAATGACAGTCTTTGAACTCTCACTGTACCCTCCTTAATCTGATTTGTTGTACCATGTTCACATCGGCAAGCAGTGCCATGTGACAGAAGTGGAGCTAGGAAGTAAGACAGGTCTGTAGACCCAATCCCAACATTGTACACACTCCTGGAGATATATTTTGGGACAGCTCTACCCTGATCCCACAGCCCCACACCAGTTTGACTGCAGCTTCCAGTTTAGTTTCATCCAAAAGCAATTCAGCTTCCTTGATCCAAGCCCATTTCACAAGTTAAATCAAAGCACAGTCTGTGAGAACAATCAGGGGATTAATTTCCAAAGTGCACTCTTTGTCCAAATTAAAACAATTAAAACACTAATGCAGATGTTTCCCCTTCACCTGCTCCTCTCTGGTATGCATCCTGGCAGTATGGAAAACCTCCACAGGTCTAAGTTATGTCCACTGACTCAAGCTCATTCTTTTGCATTCCTTCTGTTTTCTTTAATTCTGTGAACGTGGATATAGGCATTTTCATGCATTAGTATGCTTAGTCACTTTGTTCCAAGACTTCTACCTTTCACTGTTTTGGCAGTTTCAGAGGAGATTCTGTCACAGAATCTTTTCCTTTATAAAAGCATGAAAAGGAAACCCCAAAGTTTCCCACTCTCCATCACTGGGACAGACACGCTTTTGGGATAGCTCTGCTTTCTTCTGCACAAAATCTAGACTAGAAACTTTTTTCTGCAAGCCTGCTGGAAAGACATGACCACCGCAGTTAAAATTAAGTAAATAATAAGGGGTTTTTAGTCAAATAGATTAAGATTGAATTTTAAGCATATAACTATTTAACTTGAATGATTAATGCTGTAAGTTAAAAAAAAAGCTATTTGTGTCTTCAAATAGGGTAACAGATGGTGTTTCTCTGAGGCCTAAGCAATGAGCTGGACCACAGAACTACTTGCTTCACATGGAAGGAGGACAAGTAACTGAGTACCACTATCTGTGTAAATACAAATGTTTCTGCTGAAAAAATGAAGGTTTTTTTTCCCATTCATTTTATGTGCTAGAGAAAAACATTTGTCAAAACTAAAATTTCTGATAAATCTCCGAAGTAATGTTTGAGCTCAGTGAAGCCCATACTGTGCCATGTAAAAGTGAAAAGGTCACTCAACTGCTTTGAGTGACCCTCCACATTCCCAGGTCCTGAAAAAGAAGCAAATGCTTTCTTCAAAAGAGCAAGAAAGATGATCCAAGAACCTACAGGCTGGTTAGTCTCATCTCAATCCCAGAGAAGGTCAGGGAACAAATTCTCATAGGAGCCATTTCCAAATACATTATGGACAAGAAAGTGGGTGGGTTTTTTTATTACTCAGCATGGATTTACAAAGGGGAAATCATCTTTGACCAACTTGACAGCTTTCTATGACAAGATGACTTGGTAGTTCAGAAGACAGCATTGGATGCTGATTATCTTTGACACTGCCTCCTATAACCTCACAGACAAGATGATGAAGTATGGGCCAGACAGAGGACTGCAGAGTGGACTGAAAACCTGGTAGACCTGCGAGGCTCAAAGGGTTGCGATCAGCGGTACACAGTCCAGTTAGAGGCCAGTCATTAGTGCTGTACCCTAAGGGTGTATACTTGGCCAATGCTGTTTAACTTCTTCATTAATGACCTGGACAATGGGACCAAGCTCGCTCTCAGCAAATATGCTGATGACACAAAAGTTCTACAAAGGGAAGTGCAAAGTTCTGCACCTGGGGAGGAATAAACCCATGCACTATAAAGGCTGAGGGGCAGCTGGACAGAAAGCAACTTTGCAGAAAACACTGGTCCTGTTGAACACAAACAAGCAATGCTTCCTTGCAGAGAAAAAAAAAAAAAAGGAAAAAGGTCGCTAACATCCTGGGCTGCATTAGGAAAAGCATCACGAGCAGGATGAGGAAGGTGGTCCTTCCCCTCTACTCAACACCGCTGAGACCACATCTGGTGTGCTAGCGTATCTAGTTCTGGGCTCCCTAACTCAGGAGTGACACAGACATTCTGGAGTGACACCAGCAAAGGGCCACAGAGATGACAAAGTGATTGGAACATGATATATGGGGACAGGCTGAGAGAGCTAGAATTGTTAAGCCTGGGAAAGAGAATGCTCAGGAGGATCTTATCAGTGTGCATAAATACCTGAAGGGGGGATAAAGGGTTAAAAAAGATGAAGCCAGACTCTCCCTAGCAGTGCACAGTGATGGGACAATAGGCAATGTGCACAAATTAAAATACAGGAAATTCCACTTAAAAACAGGGAATTTAGTTATTTATTTTATTGTGAGGTGGTTGAACAGTGGAGAAGCTTGCCAAGAGACGTTAAGTCACCATCCTCAGAGGCAGTCCAAGCCTGACAGAACATGTCACGTTACCGACCGCCCTAACTGGCCTTGCTTTAGGCAGATGAGTTTGGACCAGACTGTCCAGAAGTCTCTTCTAACCTCAATTATTCTGTGATTCTTTGACTTCCCTAAAACAAACTCAATAATTCCTGTTGTATCTGTCCCATTCCTCCTGCTTGTTCTCTTTGGGTCTCTGTTTTTGTGGTAGATGTCTCTTTAGAGGAGGAATCTGCCAAGTTGGCTATGTAGATTTTTTTTTTTTTTTTTTTAAATGATGTTCCCTTTCAGTGCCCAGTTCTTGATTGCAGCTTAAGTTTTACTAGTTACTAGCCAGCATGCACCTTCTTCAGAGTCAGTAATCTTCATCTTGAGTGTCATCTACTCTAACTTCTACAGCTTTTCCCAAGTCCTATATTAAAATTCAATGCACAAGCCTACACTAGGTGTGTTTTCTCACTTTTAAAAACTCCTTCCATTGACGTTATTGCTGCTTTCTATTATAAAGAACAAAGCAATACAGTTTGAGTCAATCTTCTACAAAATGTCCAAGCCTGTACATACCAAAGTTTTAGCTAGCTTCTATTAATGACAATCAGGTTACGTAAAACTGAAAAACATGCAAAAATCAAGGCCAAGTACTTTGTACACTTCATATGCACGCTGCTTTCTTGGCTTATGTTAATTTTCTTTTGCCCTGATAAAAAAACCTCATAAAACATTCACATATCACTGCCTTGGAACCTGTGGTATCCCTTAACCTCAGAGATGGGGAAGTCATTGGATATCATGGTTGATACTCTGTTTCTTTAAAAAGATATTTTACTTTGCTATTGGCAGGTATCCAGCTGTTCATATCTTTAAGAATTTCCTTCATTTTAACTTGTATGGTTGTTCCGTATCTCTCCCACATATCTATAATGCCTCTGTCCCAATTGCTGCAGTACTTTCAATCAAACTCATTACTGTATTTTACATTAAAAATATCCCATGTTTGACAAATCTGGGCTGGAGTGTCACTTAAAGGATGTTGATCCTCTAACAGTTTCTAAAAGTTTCTCCTAGGTATCTATATAAATTAATCCAAACCTCAATGGGGAAGAATGGCAATGGAATTTCACTTATGATACTAAAACCAAACAAAAATAATGCTGCCAAAATCCCAATGATATATACAGGTAACTGGATCGTGGAGGCATAATATAGCTACATACAAAGCTGATAAATTGACATCAATGAGCTGTTCTACCACTTTAGCCTTATGGTTTTAACATATCCGCTAACTTTCCCTAATTTCACAGTTCCCAGTGCATACATTTAGCCCCGCCATCTCATTATTACAGAAATATCCATGTATCATCACAGTTCAGATTACAGTTTTATGTTATTTTCCAATTAAAAAGGCGGAAATCATTAACCTTCATGAGCAAATTTCAGAAACTGCAGAACTTAATTTGGTGCTCATGGGAAGAGAGATAAAAGAATGATATTAGTAGATATGTTGGAGAACCACTTGAGCTTTAACTAACTGACTGGTTATTTTGTGATTTGGCATCAGAAGAATACTAAGGTTTTTGTATTACAGCTATTTTTAAATGTGTTTCAAAGGCATTACTTCTGAAATGCCAGTAAGAAACAATCTCTATATTATAAACTCTCACAGTAAAACAAAATACAAGGCCACCACCTTCTGTTTAACCATCCACCATGCAGCTTTTAAACAAGTCACTTTAGAAGCAGTTAAATATATTCAGTTATGAACAGAGGACAGCATCGACAGAAGATTTTGTAATCTCCGGCCACTAGTTTTTCTTCTTGTTTACAGCTCAATGCTTGCTTCAGCATATTTCCCCATTCCATTCTCCATGCTATATTTCATTATCAATGGTTCACACACCCCCTTATTCAAACTACGTAAAGTTTTAAACACTGGGGGAATGGGGGGAAAAAAAAAAAAACCAAACAGAAAGCTTTACCATTGAAGTACACTGTGTTCATTACCAAGAATGACAACTTCACCCACTATTACAGTTGTTTTAAAGAATGTTTTTAAAGGTATTGTTTTGAAAGGCTGTTGTTTACTAGCAGTCTATAAACCCAGAACCAAAACCAGATTCTGTCACCTGGAAGACTCAAATCTAACAGATACATTTTTCAAAAGCATAATAAAGCTGGTATCTACATGAACCTAAACATGATTCTTTAGTATGTTCTGTACAGAACTGTACAGCACATAACGCACCTTGTTTTAAGAGGGTTCAATAGCACCGAGGAAGGTTCAGACATGTACAAAGACCCCTCCCTCTGGGGATATAATAAAGAAGAGAGCCCCAGATACACCTCCACTTCTTTGCTCCCAAGAACACAGACAGCGAGGGCCATGGAGGTATTAGTAGAAAGGTGCTGGCAAATGATATCGCCTGACAAAAACTCTCTTGGTAAACACACTGCAACTGTCAGTACCTGAACAATAAATCAAATGAAAACAGACTGCACAGATCTGCAATCCAACCTGGCAAGGCTCATCAAAGAAATGATGAATCATCCTCTAGTACCAGTGACAACCACAAATCTGAAATTTGCTGATTATTTGAAATCTCTTGAAAAAGACAGTTCTTTGTCACTTGCTGCTTGTACTTGCTTTAGAAAATTAGATGGGATAAGACAGTTCCTCTTGACTAACTTTGACTCAGCTGTAAGAACAAGAACTACTGTAGCCAATGCATTGCAATTCTTACAGTTAGATAGTTACCAAGGTATGAATACACATACATTGCCCCACAAGAAAAATAATCTGCCTCTCTGAATGCTTTTAAGTATTACAAACAATCAAAAAAACTAGAACTGGAAATCTAGTATTTGCAACAAAATGAATATTCCTGTGTGCTAAATTCAATGCTAGCCGGAAAAAAAAGGTTGCATCTTTCCAACCTAAATTATGCAAAACTAAAGTAAAGCACGCAAATCCAAAAGACGTAATGGAAATGAGAATTTCTGGGGGGGGGGAAGAGACTATTATTAATTATATATTACATTATACTTTATATAATATATAACTATATATTATATAATATTTTATATATTATATTATTATTTAAGTAAACACTGAGGTATCTGAAAGTCTACTATGAGTCACTGTCTTTTTTAAAACTGCAAAGTGTTGCAAGTAAAATCTTGAGTTCCAGAGGAAACACCTTCATGTTTTTAATTGCAAAAGTAGTTCATCAACTACTTCCTAGGAATCTTTTGAGAGTGACCAGATGGCAACACGAAAGCATAGCCTGGACTGGACAACACAACCATCCCAATCCTGCAAAATGCAACTGCCTGCTGCATTCCAGCTCATGCCTCTCTGAAAAATAAAACAGAAACTATAGGAAAAAGATGGCTTAAAACTGCACCACTATCTCAATAGTCTCAGCACTTCTATTTAACTTGGGGTTTGTGGGGCTGCACCTTCAAACCTTTTTGCCTTTTATCAGAAGATAAAGTAGACTTCTTTTCTGCAATGTTGGGTTACCCAAGACTTCTGACTGTAGTAATAAATAAAATCCTTGAATGAAAGTTTCAGTCTTTACATCCTAAATCTTCTATATGAAGAACTGACAATTGCACATTTAAAAAAAGAACAGAATTATTTGCTAACAACAAACATTAATTGCATCTTTCAATTTCAAGGGAATCACCATAGTGCAGGGATACAACTTAACGCCCACAGGTCTGTGAAGAAGCTTAGAACTGCCTCCTTAACTAAAACTTGACAGTGAGCCGGAGGTAACTGTACAGTAAGAGTGACAGCAATACAGCTGCTGCAGCTATCAGGGGAGCACAGACGGCGAGTTCTACTCTGGCAGCTCGAGATTGCTGAAGGAGTGGTCCCACCTTCCCCTTTACAGTCCTCCCAGTCACACAGTCCTTCCCTTTCTTTGTGCCAATTCTAGTGCTAAATTGACACTCACTGACCTATTTAAATTCAGTAAAACTTCAGGGAAAAAAAAAGCCTAGGGCCCCTGATAACTGCAAAAATATTTTTTTTTAATAAAATAGGCATACTTTGCATGCCCTGCCAAAGTATTCTGTACAAGGAGTATAATTCAGTGTGAACACACCTATTACACCACCACACACACACCCCTTCGTGGCTTACCTGTCTGTGCATTATGTGGCATACCAAAAAGGTACTCACATACTGGAGTAAAAGTATAGGCCCATAGGGTTATAATGCCATGTAATGACCTTCTTAATCAGCAAAGCATTCTTCCAGATACAAACCCCAAGTCTGAGTCACGTCAGGAGTTCTGACAATTGTTCTTCTAAATTTTGTTCAGACGCTTTTTTTTTTATTTAGTTTGTAATGCATAAGTACCTTACTGCATTTGATTATAAGTCATGAATGCAGAAATACAAAAGATAAAGTTCAGAGCTTACTATTTTAAAAATAGGAAGCGAAATTCCAAAAAGCAAGGAAATCCCAGCTGTGGCACAGGCTTTCTCTCATAATAGATCCTATCCCTGTCATTACTGTCTACAAAATCCCTCCCCTCTCAATTCCCACATCACCAACCCTTAACTGTGAATTTCATTTTGTTAGCATCTTCTGCACTCAAACGTACAGTCCACTGGGAAGTGCACAGCTTCGAAGTGAACACACATCAGTCTGAATGCATTTTCACCCCTAATATCACCGTCAGGACAGTCTTATTTTGTTCAGATGCTCA
This sequence comes from Himantopus leucocephalus, assembly GCA_003993805.1. NCBI lineage: Eukaryota > Metazoa > Chordata > Aves > Charadriiformes > Recurvirostridae > Himantopus > Himantopus leucocephalus. Next base: position 1,454,501 of record RSEF01000020.1, read on the forward strand.
CACCCCAGATGAAAGCAAGACTTTTCCTAAATTTTCTCTTTTGCTTTAGTAACTCAAATTGTTACTAACGCCATAAAAGTCTTGCAGTTCTGAGGGCCTAATAAGGGGGGAAATGAAGGGAAAGGAAAAAAGGAACCATATGCCACACCTCACACGACTATGTTTAAAACCCTTAAACCATTGAGAACACCTAAATAAGCCACCAGCAATGTCAACAGGTTTCCACACGGAACAAATCCACTTGCCCAAATTAGATTTCAGAACAGGGGTTAAATACACTGATTCGATGGGTGCACAAGAAGCAGCACAATGAGAACACCATTGCCTTGTGATAGCTTATTCATTGACCTGAACTAGATTTGGTTCAGGCAAATGTTTAACAAATGTAGCATCACTCTGGAAATTGGTCATTCTAATATACAGCACACGCCACGTTTGCAAAAGACAAAAAAAAAGATATTCTAATGTCTTACCGGTAAACTCAATTTAACAAGCACAAAATGGAGTATGCCAGTTATCTGCAGAAGTACTGCCCATTGATCGTAAGTTTTTCTCTGTATCTCTAGGTGATGAATGCTTTTAAATGGAATTAGAAGTGTTACACATGGCCAGTATTTACACTAAATAACGCAATGCAAGAAAAACCCTGAAAACACAGGTGACAGCTATTTAGTTTGGGTAGCTATAGAAAATTTTTTAATGTAGAGTGAGGCAGTCAGTGTTTTTCTAAGCCTTCAGCATTTCCCTCCTCTCTCCTGTTATCATTATACACGTTATTCCCCTTCCAACAGCTGGAATAAGAACCTGCTTTGGAGACTGCATCCTTGGTGACAACATATACACTGGAGGAATCACACACATTTAAGGACAGAAGCAGCCTTGCTATTCTGATACAAAAAACAAGTCAATGTCACACTGTTACTCTTTATCTTCTAAGCTCCTGTATTTTCTTTTTTCTCACTTCCTTTATAGAGCGAAGTGTCCTTTGTATGCAGGATCGCCCCAGGAGGTCTTAACTTGAATAGATAAGAAAGGGTGTTCAACTTCAGGTAAAATCTAGTGAAAATATGCAGCTCATCACTTTCACGGCAGCTAACAAGCCTGGTTAAAGATTAGACCAAACACATTATCATCTTATGAACATTTTTGTGCATTAATTGCCACATTTTTTTATCTAGTCTCTGAAAGGATATATTTACAGCAGTAGGAAATACACACATACATATACACACAAGGCAAGCCCTTCATAAAGAAATTAAGCAGTGATCCAATGCTCAATCAATTCAGGCTCTGACAATCCAAAGTAAAAATAAAACTTCAACGCTGAGGAACCCTGATAAAGAATGAACTCACTCCATCTAGCTGCTTTGCAAATAAATCAAGAGAAGACCAGCTCATGGCACTGGCAGAGCAAAAACTAATATGTCAAAAGTACAAATGTAGTATTTGGAGCAACAGGTCTTAATCCATTCAAATGTCTATGAGACCAGCAGTGAAGAAATAAGAAATTGGGTATCTGACCACCCTGTCAAGCAACAGTACTGATTATTAATATATAATTAAAAGACAGCTAGCACTAGGGATAGGAGCAAGCACTTGGGATGGATACTGACTAAAAGCGTGTTAAAAATTAACACAATCCACTCTTACATGTCTCTGTACATACGCTTCAACTTGTTCAGCATCTAGTCTTCCTTATGTTTTTTCACCATACTGGACGAGGCAAAGCTAAAAAGAGCAGTAACCACTTAGGAATGACTTACACAAGCAAAAGTTCCATCACAATCATGTGCAACTGAAGTAATCAAAGAACCCATTTTAAGTAAATGAACATGCTCCCAGTCACAAATTTTGTATTCTTGATGGGTATTTCACTGCAAACAGCTAACCATTTGATGAATTAATGAGAAAATCAGAACTAGATTATAGACCTGTCTTTACTATGTCTTTTTCTAGTCAAGATTGCTTTAAATCTTAGTGGATCTTTCTTTCCTTAGTATTAAACTTTAAAAAGATTACCAGGTATCTAGCTAATACTAAGAGAGAAAAAGTATGTCTAAAGGCTTGACAAAAAGCTAGACCTATAAAGAACAGAAAACAGAGAGCATAAAGATTTTACAGAAGCTGGTATTAACACCCTCTTCTTGAAAGCTCCAGCTTCCATACCATGACCTACCCAATCCAAAATCCAAGATCTGCACATTTCAGGTAAAAGGTAAGTCACCTACCTTTTACTTCTTCTTGATTAGAAACAGGGTTCCACGCAATAAAACTTTAACAATCCACCTGAAGAGAATAGGCCTTTTCTTGTTCAACAACAATACTATTTGAGTCTAAGCTCTGAACGTCAAAATCAATGATCTAAACTCAAACATGTAAGTAGTTCTGTTCATGACTGAAACAATAGGCCTCTCCTAGCAGCACAGTTTAGAATAGCTCAGGCAGGTGGGTGGAAGGCAGGCATTATCAGTTTCTAAATGGGAGGACTGTAATAAAACATTTAAAAAAAACAAAGAACAGCATATTAACATACTGCCAAGTTTTAAGAAATGATTTGAATAACCAGTGTAACAAGATCTAGTATCGCATTTCCTTGGAGGGGGAAAAAAAAAATAAATCTGCCCTTGATGTTTTACCAGAAGTTTGTTTTATGCCCCAGTATAGTAAAAGTAGAGATTCCAGACATAACTTAAGAGCTGGTCATGTGAAACAGGGCCTTGGTTTCTTTAAAATGCTCTTTCCCAGTTTGTTACAATACTTTCATTTCTATTACGTGTAATTTGCATTTCTTATATAGAAAAAGCTCAATCCTTCAACTGCAGCAACTCTGCACTACAGCAAGTAAAACCCAAATGCCAGTCACTTACAGAAAGTGCCCAAGTCCTTATTGCTTTATGCTTCAGATGAGAGGGATGAAGAAGAAAAACTACTTTTCCCTCTCCAAAATGCAGACACAGAATTAACTCAGGTAACAGTCAAACCAAGCCCAAGAAGGATTGCCTAAAACCTTTAAAAATACTCAATTTATGAGACAGTAAAAAGTAAATATCTAGAAAAACAGAATACTCCCAAGCTAGACTATAATCATGGCTTGTCTACTTCCTCTTCTGAGGCGAACACACACTTCAAAGTGCTTCTATAGTTGGGCAAAGTACAGTTACAGTAAGCAACTGAGGCAAATACTCTCCTCTAGGTTATGCACACGTATTCACTTTCCTTAGGTGTACAGGCACAAAGCAGCTCCTTCAATTACATACAAGTATAGCAGACTAAAAAAATCAGAACAGTACATGAATGTAACTGGATAGCCAAACAGAAAGGCTTAAAAATAAACAGAATCAGTGATAGCACTCCCAGAAACTTCACTGTTACCATTTGCAAGGGTTTTTTCTTCTGCTCTAACCCTATAGACTCTTTTCCTTGCTTTTAAGCAGAAATCAAATTGGTTTTCCTGTAACGTGAAAAGCACTTCACTACGGTTGAATACAATTACTACTTTGTTTAAACAGCTTAAATTTACAAAAGATGTTTGTTTAAATGCTATCATTGACTGATACTAACTGATAATGCTGTTGAGAAGCACCTTAACTGTTGCATATGCTGTAAAATAGAAGAAAATTAATCTCATAAAACACATTTTTCAAGCAGTTCTAAGGCAAGCTTTCTTAGAAACAGTGATTAATTTACACTCCACAAGAGAAACACCATGCTACTTTACTACCTGTCTTCCTATTAGCTTATTTATTCTGTAGTTAACTTCCCCAAACCATTCTGAAACTTAGAAACAAAGAAACAAGACAACTTCATCTTTCAGGTCTGTTTCACCACAGAAGAAACAGAACTTTAAGAAGGGAGAGAAAACTGAGGGAAGAAAACGAGGTGATGCTGCTTAACTAATAAATTCATATAAATAACCTTCTCTCAATCTCTCTTAAGCCCCAAAATAACTGTTTAATCTGTAAGAAGCTTTTAAAGTTAGCACTCAGGAGTCTCAGTTATTTTCCACTGCAACATCATCTTTCACACACACTGTATCAGTTCTTTGTTTTAAAGACAATAAAATTCACTTTGGATCAGAATGCTACGTATTACTTCAATAATCACTTGGAGGTGAACGCATTCAGTGTAGTGATTAAAACTGTCAGTCAAGCCACAACTAAGAATGCACACTAGACCAAATTCAGATCTAAATGGCTGTAGCAACAAGCAATGTAACTATAATTAAATTAGAACTGCTTTGGACTTCTGCTGCAAGAAGAGAGGAAAGAATTTAAATTTTTCAAAGAAGATTTTTTTTAAGCATTAAAATCCTCAGAACCGAAGACAGCTTGCAGTTCACATTTCATTCTTAAATTATATATGCCTTTTTTCAGGTAAATACAAGCAAGCAATAGCTGGATCTACTGTCATTCTCTCAACATGGGCTGTCTTCTTACAAATATCAGTGCCGATTTCTCTCCTTTTCTCTTTGAAAAGGATGAGTGGCAGGGTAGCAGAAACCAAAGAAAACAATGAGAAACTCACTAAAATAAGCAATAATATATCGGGAAAAGACGGTCTAAAAGTACCCTGGTTTCTGATTTCAATTCCAGCTAAGCTATACAGATAAGTTCTGCTGGGGATATTTTCTGAAGCTTCAAGGGTAAAGGATGCCACACAAATGAGAACAGATATCCCGAATGCTACACCCACCTTTCTCTCTGCATCACAGACAGATCTGAAGTTCTTTTGTCAATTTAACATCACAAATTACAGCTATAAAAACAGGCTGCATTCTTGGATATCAGAGCCAATTAGACACAGGCATCCCCAAACACCCTCTTCTGCTTTTATCTGGATACTACTGCCACACAAGGTCAAAGACACCCTATTTGGAAGCGGGAGAGTTAACAGCCAGAACTTGTCCGTGTTTCCAAAATAAAGCGGTGGCAGCAGCGTTGCCATTCTGCTGTGTTTACAAGAGGGAAGGCAGTTCAGTATAAACCTCCAGCTACAGTCACGCTTTATCGCTGGGAAACATTACTCCGAGGCACGGCTGTACCCTCACAAGACAAAGGCAGCGAAGCCCCGTAAAGCGGCGGCGGGAAGGAGACCCCGGGGCAGCGGGGACGCGCTCCTCGGAGCCGGGTAAATACAGAGGCTGGAAGGCGAAATTCAAAGGCTGGAAGGCGAAATTCAAAGGCTGTGCTACGGCACGGCTGCCGGAAAGCCAAGCCTCTGACGGGAGCGAATCCCCAAGGCCCTCAGAGGGCGAAGGTTTAGAGGCAGATCCCAGCGCCAAGGAGCCTGGAAAGGATGGCAGGGTCCGGCCGGGGAGGGGAAGCAAATACCGCTGGGGACAGCCGGAGCAAGCGACGCAAGAGCCGGGGGAAACGGGCACCCCGGCCCGGTTGCCCCCACCAGCCGGAGCGGAGAAAGCGCTCCGCAGCGCAGGCCGGCAGCGCCGAGAAGGGGCGGCGCGGCCAGGCAGCCCCGGGGTCCCGGGACCGCCGCCCCGTGCCCCGGGGAAGGAACGATGCTGCCGTCCCAGCTCGGCCCCCGGCCCAGGAGCTGCCCCCGCCGGGGCCCGGCCGGGCAGCGCGGCGGCGCGGGAGGTGGGGGGGGTGTGCTCCCTCAGCGAGGCCCTCCCGGGGGCGAGAAGCCCCCTCAAGAAGCCGGGCCTACGCCCGCCGGGGTCCCCCGCGCCCCCCTACCTCCGCCGCCGCGCCGCGGCCGCCCGGAGCCGAGGAGAGCGGCGGGGCCGCCCTGCCGTGCCGCGCCGCGCCCCGCAGGGTCCCGTCCCCACCACTACCGCCGCTTCCTCCTCCTTCTTCCCGCCCCGCCCGCAGCGCCGACCCCCGCTCCCCTCACCGGGCACGGCGGCGTAGCAGCTCCTCCGTCCCTCGGCCAAGATGGCAGCCGGTCCGAGCCCAACCTGAGGCAGCGACTTTACAAAGTCGGGCGGGATCTGCGCAGGCGCCGAGTCGCTCGGCGGCCGCCGCCGCGCGCTGACTACAAGTCCCGGCGTGCTCCGCGCCGGGCGCCGCGCGCGCGCGCGTTGGTGGCGGCCTGAGGGGCCGCCCGGCGGTAGGGAGGCCGCGCCGGCGGGGCCGTTCGCTCCCCTCCGGTCCGGCCGTGGCCGCGGTTTGTGCGGCTGGGCTTGGGCGGGAGGCTCGCCGGGACGCTTCGCAATAAGCACTCGGTTCCCCGGCCGCAGGGTGGGGTTGGCCCGTGCGCTGGTGAGGCTGCCCAGAGCAGCAGGGAGGCGCTCGGGCCTGGTCATCCCCTCGTCTCCTGCAGCAGACTTCAGGGGCAGGTCCCTGAAGAGAATTGTGTGTATATGCCGACGCAGAGTATGCATACATGTGTGTGCGTATATGTATACACACAATACAGTAAAAATCGTCGAGCTTCAACCCTGCAAGCTAGGGTGATTCTCTGAAGTTACAAAAATACCTTAACGGACCTCTGGCCATCCATGGCGCCGGGTTATCACAGTAACACTAATAACTGGAAATTTCTGATAGCACAAAGGGACGTACTGGGTAATTCGAGTTTCTGCCAGTCAAGCAAGTGGGACATCACTGGTAGCAGCGCAGGCTTTGTGACACACATTCAAGGTTTTGCAGTTTTAATGCAGATAATGCATTGATATATTACTTAACCTTTACATAAACCCTTTCTTGTTTCAAGTGTATTTTTTCTTAACCAAAATGCACTTTTGCATGAGTGAATACATGGAAATTAAAATACATCTCCTCTTTTGACAGTGAGGAATGAGAGTTTGGTTTCCACGTGCTGAAATCAGAGACAAGACTCAATTTTCAAAGACTAGGAGAATATCCTCACTGTTTTCTTCAGGAAAATTACACACTTTAAAAATTGAAAGTTCAGCGTTTTCTTACAACTGGTAGGGTTGTGAAAATCTATCTCATCTTTCCTACTTCACACCTAAATTGCAATAAGAAAGATCCCATGGCTACAACCGAGTGAGCATTTCTATTGATGAGCAAGAAAACAACTCAGATTGTTTTCCCCTAACAGAATAACAGACGTGTTTCAATGCCAATTCACCATATGCAGTCAGGATTGACTGAGGTATATATGCACATAACTTCAAGCAGAGGAATCACTTCAATTCCAGCACAGAACAAGAGATGCCGCTCAGTCTGAGCCTGTGAGCACTGAAGGCAGAAGCATGTGGCTTTGTCAGAAAGGTGCGTGCCCCTGGGAACCAAGTTTGAAGCCAAGGTTACAGCCCAGTATAAGAACCAAACAAACTGAACAGCTGGAATAATTTCTGGAGGGTTTGGGTTTTTTTTTTCCTCTAAAGCTTTTCTGTGTACCTTTATGTTCCTTTACAGGTATTTGACAACATACACGTATATTTACAGTTCCATATTTAAATGGTCCATTCAAATTAATAATAACAATAAAAATGAGTTCTGCAAGGTGTACTTGACAGAAATTTCTCTCTCATGCATCACCTACATAAACAGTCACCTCTCATCCATCCTCCCAGTACAGATTCCTGTCCTGGCAGGACAGTAAGGCTCAGGCTGACTTCAGCTGGAGTTCCACATCTGCATAGCCGGGTTTCCTTTACAGCGTATTTGTTCTGTCTCCCAGCTCGTACATAACATTGCGCTTGTTTTTGCAGATTGCCTTGTGGTTTGACTCCCAAAACTGTAGGAATGTTGTAGCTAGGTGTACTGTGACTGTTTACCCCAACTGTCTGAATTAATTTTAACTTTAGTAGAAGTTTAGTGTTTGCAGGAAGAAGCTGAATACTACCCCAAGTACTCATAAGTGTGACTCCTGTTGAATTGAACAGATGTGCATATATCCCTCGGGCAGTGTGGCCATTTGAAGCCTCTGTTTTTATCTTACTGGTTTTTAGGTTTCCAAGGAAAAGGTTGCTAAAGCAGATGTAAATTAATAACATTCAGTGTCTCTTTTCAAGGACGCCACATAAATTGTCCTCTGTGTTATCATTTTTTTCCTCCTTTTGTAACTGGCATTTCAGAAAAGTGATTGTTGTTCAACCCAGCAACCCTAATCTCTTTATTTTTCAGCTTCTGATGCCTCAAGTCAAGTTCCACTGGCGTTATCTGCTCTGTAAAATTCATGAGAAAAAAAGAATGCATTCCAGGTGCACAGACTACTGATTAGTTTATGCTTGCCAGGACAAGATGAACATAGAGCAATCTTCACGCTCTTTCAGAGATAATTTTCCCTGTTAAGAATCACAGCCTACCAGTGAACTGGAACAACAAATAATGAATTAACACCAGGACAACAAGGCAGACATGGATGAATATAACTGAGTGGCAGAAGAGCTACGTATCCAAGATTTTACCTTTCTTTTGTTTACCTGTGTGGGGAAAGGAGCAGACTACTTGATTATTGTCTTTTTCCCTATACTTTCTATAACTAGAAGACAGGCAGGATGGAATTTTCCTGCTATTCCCTGACATAACTTTCTTTTGACTAGTAAGAACCCGAATGGATTAGGAAAGTTTGCTACCACTACGCAGGATGATATTGTACAAAGGCCTTTTAGGAAAACTGTGTATGCTTTATAGCTTTTCAGATTTCCTAGGTTTGATATGGTCAAGCAGTTCTTCTGGGAGTTAATTTCTGAGAGATAATATTTAATATTTTTCATAATATATAATATTATATATATCATATATATAATATCTCATATATATATGATATATATGATATATATATCATATATATAATATTTTTCCATTCTTTCTCGGTCAAATCCAGATTTCAAGGTCACTGGGAGAGAGATTGTTTCTTGTGGCAAAATATGCATAGCATTTATTCTCAGTTGGGCTATAAGTAGAGAATATTCAAATCACTAATGCAGTCTTAACTGTGTTGTTACAGCCAGAACTCGCACACTAAGTTAGGGCTGTTGGTGCTGGGAGTTGACTGGGAAACCACTGAGGGTAAGGGTTTGTGTGGCAGAGTTGTGTAAATCGCTTCCATGTTTGAATCTTTCATGTGGTGATAAAAAAAAATCCTGCAGGATCATTAAAGTATTGCGATTCTATTAGATTTTTGAGCAGGAGTATGAGAATGGGGATTGCTCTCTGATATCTCAAAGCCCTGGGCTCCCTCAGCTAGAGGGCTGGGACTAGACTGCCTAACAGAAGCACCGAACACCCTTATTATTCTGCTGTCACTAGAGTATGGGATCCCCTCCCCTCAAATACACCCTGCCTTCATTCACTCCCTTTTCCCACTCTCAACCAACAGATCCCATTGACTTCGCGTATGACCAACCTATTTTTTCCAAGATCACACAATTTACTAAAGGTTGTACAGCAAGTTGCTGTCAGAGTTGGAAACACAACTGGGCTTCTTAGCTCATTGACAAGTGTTTAATGATTCTTTTTTTCTTTTTTTTTAATTTATTTTAGTGAAGCACACGAAAGTCCAGAGAGAATCACATAAATACAAAATAATTTAGGTAGGAAGCAACCTCTGGAGGCCTCTAGGACCGCCCCATGCTTGAACCAGGACCAACTTAGATAAGGTTGAACAGGGCCTTGTCCAGTCGAGAGATAAATATCTTCAAGGATGAAGGTCCACAGCCTCTTCATGCCCTGGTCAAGTGTTTGATGACCTACATAGTGATTATTTTTTTCCGTATATCAAATTGGAATTTCACTTGTAGGAACTTCTGCTTGTCCCTCATCCTGTCCCTGTGCACCTCTGCAAAGAGTATGTCTCCATCTTCTTTACACCCTCCCATCGGGAAGTTGTAGACAGCAGTAAGATCCCCCTTTGCCTTCTCTTCTCCAGGCTGAACAGAACCAGCTCTCTCAGCATCTCATCTGTCCTGTGCTCCATCCCTGATCATCTTGGTGGCCTCCCCTGGACTCTGGTACATCAGTGCCAGTCTCATACCAGGGAGCTCGCACTGGACCTGGCACTAGCAGATGGGTTCTCACCACTGCAGAGTAAAGGGCAAGGTTCCCTTATCTCACCCTGCTGGCTGCACTCTTGATGACAGAGCCCTGCATGCTGTTGCCCTTCTTTGTCACAGCGCCTCTCAGGGGACTCCCGCTCAACTTGTTTACCAGGACCCCAACACCTCTTCCACCAAATTGCTCTCTGGGCAGTCGACCCCATGTCCTGTTGGATTGGGGTTACTCCCTGCCAGACACAGAACTATCTTTGACCACCCGGATTTGTCTTTGTTGAGTTTCCTGAAGTTTTTGTCCACCTTCATTTAGGACCTCAGTCTGCTAATACTATATAGGTTGACAATATAAAGCTGGTCCTGGTACTGAAGAGCCCACAGTGACCGTCTCTCCATGGAAGCCATTTTGATAGTGTGAATTCTTACCCACTTTGGGCTAGACACAGCCCCAAGCAAGTATCACACAATAACTGTTGAATAGTCATCAGATGTCATCAGCATCCGTTAGCTGCTAAGCTATTTTAAACCTTTACCAGTGGGTTAACACTTCAGTCTGACTTAAGGCTTTGTAAAGTTGGTGATTTATAAATGCAGGAATATTTTGTTTTCGCATAATTTTTCATTACTGGATTTCAAAGCACTATCAGAAACTATACAGTAAGTCTTATTTATAAGCCTTCTAGAGCTTTTTGTTAACCAGGTAATTATTGCAGCGAGTGCTTTATATTGTACAATCAGACTTATCTTGAAATTTTCATCCCTAAAAAGAATTTTTGTTGTGCTGCCTCGTTATAGGAGTCTGAATTCACTTCGTTCACAAGAAAGTGAATTCTTTCACTTATGAAGATAACAGTGTGGTGTCAGAGTGTATCTATTTCTACTTGACTTTAAAATCAGAATTCATTAATTTGACTTGGGATTTACAAAAGTATCAGTAGGAAAAGATAAATTACTTCCTGTTATCTGGAGAAGGCATGAACGAAACCCTCAGGTTGGTGAGAAACTATTATTATTTCCGAGTAATCTAATTAAAGGGTAAGACAAAGACATGTGGCTATTTAATTAAGTGTTTTATTACTCAATTGGTCTACAGTGCATAATCAGAGAACTGGGAGGGAGTGATTAGGTGTCTCGAGAACGGAAATGACACAACCAAGATATGTAAATGTTTTAAAGGAATGACAAGATACTGGGAAAATTGTCTCTCTCTTCCCCATGCAAAAGGCTGAACATTATTTTTCCCTGGGACTGAAGAACATGATACCGTAAATCTGCTGGGGAGTTTTCAGAAGAAGATATGACATGCCGGTGCTGGGATATGTGGAACACACCACGCATTTTTTAACTGGCGGCTCTGTCCAGCTCTTGTCTCCACAGAGACCTTGCAAGCAGCCTTCGGGTCAGCTGGGCCGGTGGGGAGACAGCATGGCAGACATGCAGGGTATCCACAGGCACCACTGGGATCCCTGTTACGGCTTTGCTCTCTGGGTGCTGCATCGAGGACTCTTAAAGGACAGGAAGACACGCACTTGCTCAGTGTCAGGGTGAGTTGGACACCTCCTTCTGCCAGGCTCTTTGAGAAGAGTTTTTGAAAGAGAGACGCTATTAGAGAGAGTGCCTTTGTCTTGTTTAGACCCAGGTTTATTCCATCCCACCCTGACAACGTCCCTCATTTATACAGTTGTAAATTATCTACATCAGAAAGGCTGACTCATCCCCTGAGTGGTTTACGTCCTTGCAAATTGCTCTGGTACAAATCAGCTTGAATTTCAGAGCAGAACAGATGCTGATAAAAAGCAATGTAATGTCAAAACTAATACGAAGGGAGAAGGTACGATTTAAATACCTGAGGCCAAAGCCAACTAAAGCTAATGAACTGGTTTCCGTTGTGAATTCTTTAAAAGTCTTTACCCGCTTCAGGGGCCTGTATCTTCTTTACCTTATGTAGTCCCTCATACCAGGACACCCCAGTGCCCTCCACTAAAAAGAACAAAACCACCCAAGTTACCAATCCTGTTGAGTGAGAGGTCAAGTTGTGCATTTCACTAAGTCCGTCTGTCCCTTGGAGCTGCAGAATTACAATTCTGAACAAGAACTCTGAACCAAACCTCCGGCCTTGGACTGCAAGGAAGCTAACAGGGCCAGGCTTTGAATAGCCCGTGCTGAGTAGTAATCTTGTTCGTTCCCTCTATTTCATCCAGCCTTTCTTATGCTCAGCGTGCACTAAGTAACTGGGCAGCTGAATTGCACACTTAAGGTGAGTAACAGCAAGGGGCAGGGAGGTTGCTGTACCAGTCCTATCGCATGCCATTAACATACCAGGTGCAGTGCTCATAATTTTCCAGACTGGATTAAGGAAGAATTTACTCGGTTAAACTTGCTCTACAAGGCTCAGGGCTTGGTCCTCAGTTCACGTTATGCTCATGTTTGCTACAGCTGCGAGAGGGAGGAGAAGATGATGCTGTACTGACTTACCACCAACCCAGAGCCTCAGGCTCTCAGGGACTGAACCAGCCTCTTGTGTAACAGCCTGGCCCCAGGGCTCCTCTACGGAACAAAACCTGGTGGTTTTTCTCTTGTTGGGGCTATAAGGAAAATTAGAGGTGAGAGGTAAAATTAGTCCAAAATTCCCTTCACACCAGTACATTTATTATCTTCTAGCTTTTGCTTCAGTTCGTGCTTGCGCTGGGTGTACAGACAGCACGTGCACAAGTAAATAATTTCTAGTGTTCTTGCAACAGAAACATAGCCTCCTTGTAACCCTTGGCCTAACCGTACTCCTCCCAAAAGGCACCAGCTTGATCATCACAAATGTTAGTAGTCCTCGTTCACAGGGAAGTCAAAAGGAAGGTGCTCTCTGCCCTCTGTTGGGCAGTTAACGATGGAAAGTGGTTGGTACCGTGAACACAGAATCATAGAATCATAGAATTGTCAAGGTTGGAAGGACCTGGTGAAGTGCAGAGGTCTTTACTGAGGAGAGGGGAGGAGAAAGTCAGCTGTGGTGAATCTGGAATGTGTTGAGTTTAACATCACTGGGGCAAAGGGTATTATCATCATAATGCCTGTGCTTGCTACAGTAATATAAACGTTGCTGTGGATTGAGATAGCCTTAGCCGAACTAGATCCCTGGTGGTGTTATTCTGTACTGCTGCACAAGATGACAGTGAGTGGGTGTCCTGGTTTGAGGTAAAACAGGACCAATTTTGTTCA
>RSEF01000020.1:1467732-1482774 GCA_003993805.1 Himantopus leucocephalus
AGGGGTAGAGGGGAGCATCTGCCGGTCCCATCTGGGGTCCCCCTCGTCCCCAGTGGCCCATTTGGCGTAAACCACAACAGTGGGAAATCACATTTTGAAGCACTTTGTGCAAACGCACAAGGCAATATATGTCTCAGAGGTTAAGCTTGAGGCAGGTAGGGAGACTTGACTTGCGGCATGAGCTGTAACATGTTTGCGGGTGCTGTAAGCGTATGTCTACGCTACCCGTAACAGTACTATTAAAAGCCAATTTAAGGCATGAACAACAATGGCTCTAGTCCGCATGGGACCCCTGCTAAGCTAAATTAGCAGCGTGAGTCATCCAGAGCACATATAAGAAGGCTGCTGCAACCTTCAGCTGCTGGCTGGGGCCCTCACAAGCGGTAAGGCTCCAGAGCAAAGCACTTAACTTAGAAGACGCCAGTGATGGCATCACTGTTACAGCCTTCATTAGGCACCTTGTGACATTTACCATGATAGCATCTAACTGGATCATCAAACACTGTGCCTGCCTCGCTGCACAGAATGGCTTGTGCCAGCTGGAACAGTAGTTATGCAGCACCTCTTTCATCTGCGTCACTCGCTACGGGGATCCTTCTTCACCCCTCATCAAACCTCATCAAACGCAGGGTAAGGCAACGTTAGTTTCCTAATTCAGGGTGCTCCTCAACGCTGCTGCCACAATATCGTAGTGCTTCACAGGCAGCAATGAATTTATTTTTGCAATGTGTATGTAATTTTGTGGGAAAGTGAAATCATTGTCTGAAGTTTATGGGTAAAGGTGAACTGAAGTACAGAATATAAACATCAAATGTTCTCATTGGTTGTGGGTACCACTTTGAGACATGCAGGGTTTGTTTTGTCAGTGTTTGGCATTGTGCTGCATTTTCTGAGGTCAGTGATGTACTCTGGACTTCAGTCCACGCAGCCTGGCAGAACGTTGGTCAAAGAATAGGAAAGAGCAGAGGATGCTTGTCACGGGCACTTAGAAAATGAGTATGCAATTAATGATCACTCACGGAAAGCCCGTCCTAAGGGACTGAGCCAGCACGGCAAGGGGAGGAGGTGCTGTGGTAGGGTTAGAACCCAGTTCTCCACGCTCCCATGGCGCTGCATTAATTGTCAGACCCTTCTTGCCACTCTTTGATACCCATCTTCTACCCGCCGTGACAAACGAAGTCCTGTGAACAACAGCCACCTTTTCCGTACATTGCTAATTCACGCTCACCACAGATACTCCCAGCGCACTGTCGAGTGAGAATCCTGCTGAACAAATCATGGGCATATATTTTCTAATAAAAAACCCTATCAGATTGCACAAAATCCTTCTTATAATGTATATAATATATAAATTCCCCCGGTCAAGCAACTACCTGGCTTTGTATGGGGTACCTGTGTGAAGTATCCCCTGCATTCTACAGCAGCTTAGGCTGACGCTTTCTCCTAGTCTTGAAGTCTACGGTATTTCCTGCCCACGCCAGTAAACCCAATCTTTTTTTAACTATCGTTGTGAAGAAATGTCACATTCTCGTTTTTTAAAAAAAGTGTTTTCTTTCCCTGAGTTTCACAGCTTTTCAGTGACTGTGAGATATTTAAATTCACAAACCAGAACTTCCCTACTTGAACTACTACAGTAAATGAAACAGTCACAGGATGTATAATGTGAATAACATCCTGTTATTGTTTCATGTACTCTGTTAGGTAGTGGCTTTTTGTACTCTTCTGTTCTTTTTCCTGTTCTTTCTTCTTCACTGCATCCTATTCCCTCCATTTCATGCCTATCTCATGCCACCTGGTGTCCCAAATCCACCAGTGACAGCAGCAATGAAAGGACCAGGCTGTATATGAGCAGTCAAGGCATGGACTACTTCTACATTAAGATGTAGTATAATACAGCGCTATGAGGTATTAATCTCCTAAATCAGAGAGTCGGGGCAAACCAGCGGCATGCTAGCATCACTTGGCTTTAAGCACTTCTTATGCAGTTATAAACAAGTGAGGATATTTTAACAAACGTTGGAGCACCTTCACGCTAGGTGGAGCTGATCTGTCCTCATTTAATAAAAACCGTCAGCTCCTGCCACCCGCTCCTCGGCTTAGCTGCAGGCAGGTGCTGGTCCCTTTCGGCCTTCGCAGGGAAGTATGCCTCCAGCTGAAATTAGTGGGAGTTATATGAAATGATGTCTTTGTTCTGGCCTTGCTCATTAATTTAGGAAGGACATTTCACGCGTAGGGGTTGCTGTGGGTTAGTGCATAAAGAGCTGGACTGTAATTGACAAATGGATGATGAGGTTTGCTGGGGAGGCTGCGGGCTGGCACCTAACGCAAGGTGCACTTAGAGCATTTTGTTGCCCTGAGGTCACACCGCGTGGCGCGGGGCTGTCGGGAAGACCCCTGTTTGTTGGCAGAGGTGGGCACGCAGGAGCAGGCAGAAACTGCGGTCTGCCAGTGATACACCCTCGGTGTCTCGGACGAGTGGGTGGGGAACAGCCAGAGCCCAAACGCCTGTCCTGCTGCTGCGAGCCAGTGCATTCGAGCGGTGACAAAAAGGTTGTTGGGGATGTAAAGCGATGAAAGACTGACTTAGATGAACCTGTCCCAGGGGAATGGACATGCCGCTCCTTTGGGCACCTTTTGATTTACACAACTGCTTGGTATGGTATCAGGTGTGCTGGTGATGTCAAGAGAAAGTGGTTGAAAAGCTACGTAAGCGCTTTGTATACAATTGTAATAGAACTTTGATTGAAATCTAGCTGAACTCCTGAAATTAAAACTGAATTGGGCCTTTTGCACTAGATGTAGAAAACCAGTTAAACTTAATTGTGTCCTTGCATATCCACCTGGACGAGATGTAGAAACAATTAACCGAAATGTAGATCAAAGAAATTGAATTGTTGAAGGATTACTGTATCGAGAGCTCACTGCAGGCGAACAAGGCCCACGGAGGGAGTATACTCCCGGTCTCTGATCTAAGTGTAGGCGCGTCGTCTTGGGAATGGAGTCGAGGTAAGAGTGCGTCCGAGAGGAGCCTGAGGAGATTATAATATTAAAACGCACACCCTCTGGTACATAATGAGCACGCTAATTAAGGGGATCTCCCAAAATGTTCCAAACATGAACCTGAATGCACATCTGCGCTGAGGGGTGCTGAAGGAACTGTCGCTCACCAGTGGGCTGTATCTTATCACTGTAAAGCTGGGACTGTCAGCACTGTGTGCCGTGCTGGCTGGCGTTAAACGCCCGGCACCCGACTCTGCAGAGCTGCAATAAAGACAAATATCTCAACTCAGTGTGTCGACTGGTTTTTGCATGCTGGGTGAAGGGCCAACACCAGTGCGGCTGCAGCACTCCAAATACCAAACACAAACGCTACCGCCTGCACCTGTGCTGGCTGCAGGGCTACAGGTTTCCTACCGGGACTCCTGTCCTCGCTGTAGGACCGCTCACTGCGGAGCAGCCGCTGCTCAGATAACACATACTGAACCTCATTTACGGGGAGCACTGCAAGTTGGGGTATCGGGGTGATCTCTGCCCGGAGAATTATTTCAAACTTCGCAAAATAGTTCAGTGAGAGTTTATGGGTAAGTATGAGGAAATCTTCACTTTTAAATATTTCACAGATAAAAGAGGTGTATGACACCCTGGTTGCAAAGTTCGCCCCAGTTTAAGACTGAAGCTTATGAAAAACGTTATTTCAGATGTTAGAACAGTAGCAAACGTGACCCGCAGACAAGGCCGGAGCAGGGCTCTGCCTCCTGCGCGTGCAGTGGGCATTGGCTGTGCGCGGGGGCAGCTCCTGCCCGCGCTGTTCCTGCCCTGCACCTGGCAAACCGGCTCTGGGCTGGACGGAGGAACAGGCCACGGCCAAGTCCAAGGTCCGGGCAGATAAAGCCACCGGGGCGCTGCGCCTCGGCGCTGCCTGCGTGGCGTCTCCCCAGCGCGCCGCCCTGCCTCGCAGGCCTGCCTGGCTGAGGGGGGCACGCTGCCCTCCGCCCCGCTGCAGCCGGGGGGGGCCCGCAGGCCTCAGAGTCACCGCTGACACCAACGAACCCAGGGGATGGTTCGGAGAACCTCCCGGGTGTGTGGGCCGGGGTGCTCTGCCCGCCCAGTGCCCACAGCGGCTCCATGGCCACAGCTGGTACTGGGGACCGGGGCCCATCGTGGCCCTGGCGGCGGTGGGCAGCAGGGCCGCTCCAAGCACCCATGGGCGCCACAGCCTGCCCTGGCGCGGCTCTGGGGCCCACTCTGGGACCGGGGAGTCCTTGGGGGCCCACTGGGGTCCTGGGGAGGCCTCTGGGGCTCACTGTGGTATCGGGGAGGCCTCCGGGGCCCACTGGGATCCCGGGGAGGCCTCTGGGGCTCACTCTGGTACGGGGGAGGCCACTGGGGCCCACTGGGGTACCGGGGGGGGGGGGGGGGNACCCGTCCCCACGACCCCAAGCGGCGGCGGGACAGAAGGAGGAGGAGGAGGAGGAGGAGGAGGCGGCGCCGCTGGCCGGGCCCCCTCACGCCGCCAGCGGCCGGGCCGCAGCGCGGCCCCGTCCCGCCCCGCCCCACGCAGGCGGCGGCGCCGCCTCTACTTAAAGCGCGCTCGGGGCCGCCACTGCCTTCTCCTTCGCCGGCCGCCACCGCCGCCAGCGCCCCGCCAGCATGTCGGACAGGCTGCCGTACAAAGTGGGTGAGTGCGACCCCCGGGGCCCGGCCCGCCTTCCGCGGATTCTGGCGGCTCCCCCTCCGCCGGCGGGAGGCGAGGGCCGCGGCTGGATGCGGCGGCGGCGGCGGGGAGTGTTGGGGCGGGGGGGAAGATGGCAGCTGCCTGTTCGCCGTGCAGCCGCGGTGGAGCGCGGGCAGGGGGAATCCGAGCCTGATCCCCCCCCTTCCCCTTCCCCTTATGCCGTGGGGCAGGGCCGCGGTTGCTGAGACAGCCGCGGAGGACGAAGGCGGCCGCCCCTGGGGGGGCCGCAGCGGGTCTGTGAGGCCGCCGTGGCTTGCGGCGGCGCGGCGGGAGCTGGGGGGGGGGGGGCGGCCGCCCTTTTGCCGCCCCCCCGGNTGGGGACAGGCTGTCCTCCCCCCCCGAGGTGGCTTCCAGTCTGCCACCTGCGTTACGCGTTTCCCTAACCATTTTTGGCGGGAGTTTTTGTAGACCTGAAACGCCGCGAAAAACCCCCTGATTTTTATAAGGCGTTGTGGGCTCTCTGAAGGCTGAGTTCAAAGAGAACGCTAGCCTGTAAGGCTCAGATTCATAAATAATTTGCCTTTGAGGCTACGAACCTAAAATACTACAGGATATATTTTTAAGCAGCCCTGGTAAAACTGCCGAGCCCTTAAGAGGGGTAAGATTCAAGGTCCTGCCCTACCTTGATATAGTCGTTTCCATGGCCCTTCCATTGCCTGGGCTTTTTTCAGTCTCCCGTTGCTGTGAAGCCTGTGCCCCCATCACCTGAAGCGCAGGCAGCAGCGTCAGTGGCCCCTAGGCTTCATTCTGGAGCGAAATGCAATTAGCTCGTTTGTATGAAACGCAGCCGTCTGACTCAGAGGTCCTGCTGCTCCCGGGTGCTTTAAACAGCCGGTGTTCACGAGGTGGGTGGAAGAGAAGTGTCTGACTGTGTTCTGAAGTGAAACGGTAAATATCTGAAGCTTCCTCTGAAAGAGCTACCCACTGAGTAAGAGGGACACTCGGTGTTGGCCCGTGTGGTGCACCTAGGCATTAGCTGTTTGACCCTTGTCTCTTTAAGGCTGGAGTTAAACATACATGGTGATTGCAGTATTTTCTACCCCAAGCTAGCCTGTCACAAGTCTCTTGTTCAGTTCTTGCTGAACTTTTTACAAAGGCAGAAGGAGACTTGTAACTTGGGTAGTTATAGTGCCTTGCAAATAGTCTCTGCGGATCCAAGGGGGTAGGAACCCTGCAGTGTAGCTCCAAAGAGGGGGAGCTGGGCTGCGCTCAGCTCCTGGTGCCCTTGGCAGGGATCATGCCGTGTGTGTTCTCCAGTGGGGAAGCTATTGCTGTACAGGCAGCTTACTGCATTAATGGGCCTCAGGGTGACTGCGCACTAGACCACAGTTGGTTAATATGCTCATACAGGAGCACACTTTTTTCAGAGGGGCTGTGAGGTTTGGTCTAAACTTGTTTGAAAGCCTGTGCACCATAGTAAAGAAGCAGGGAGTAACTGGAATAGGGTCCCTTTTTTCCCCAGCTCTGTCTCCCAGCTGTTGCTGGGCGTTCAGTTCAGCTGTTGCAGCTGATGCCTATCCAGAAGTGTGTGAACAGATACCAAGGTCTCAGCTATTTAAACTCTGACACCTGTCCTCCTTCCCTTGCAGCTGACATCAGCCTTGCAGACTGGGGTCGCAAGGCCATTGAGATTGCGGAGAATGAGATGCCAGGGCTGATGAAGATGAGGGAGATGTATGCTGCATCAAAGCCACTGAAAGGCGCACGCATCGCAGGTTGCCTTCACATGACTGTGCAGACAGCAGTTCTCATAGAGACCCTTATAGCGCTGGGAGCTGAGGTAAAGTGTCTCTGAGTTTCTCCTTCATCGTGCTTTTAGGTAATGCTCTGCCTGGGGCACTGCTGCTGCTTCTTACGCAACTACCTTAGGGGATCCTGGCAAATGTCTGTGCTTTTTGGAAGAGACTGTGCTGCAGTCTCTGGGTGGATGGATTATATCTTCTCTCCTTAAGCCAAAGCTTGTCACCTGTACTGCATGCACCTCTGGGATGTGGTATGTGTCTTCTCTCTGGACAAGCTGCATCTTCATGAGTGCCCGTTTTGGGCTGGGTCGCTGGCTTCAGCAGCTCTGTCAGCGGTGTGTACAGCACCCTGAGCAGTGATGCCTGAAGCTGCTCCCACGCAGTTGTGTTGTGCTCGGGCATGCAGTGCTGTTGCTGGTAATGCTGAAGCTCTAGTGACTGCCTCCAGCACAGATTAGCTTGTATTAAGAACCACACCATGCCCTGGTAAAGTCAGCAAAAACTAATGAAGCTTTCTGAGAGCTCGTGCTGGCCCTTAAGCTGGCAGAAAAACAACAGGGAGGCAGTGTGGTTCAGTGACCAAGGGCTGGGGACTCCACTGGCTTTTAATTTGTTTTGTGACTATGGACCAGTTATCCTGGTCCATATTAAAGACTGAAATACTTAGAAGCCATTTACTGCATTGTGTCCCCTGCCTGGCTTGCTGAATAAAGTCCAAACATCACGGCTGAGTGTTCACTGTACAGGGCATGAGGAGAGCCAGGCATCTGAGCACAATCCACATAGCTTGCGTGCTGAGCAGGGAGCTGACTGGAACTTGATGACGGATTATGTTAAGTACATATGTGATCTGAAATTCCTTCTTCCTGAAGTTTAGCTGCCTGAGCTCAGGCTGCCCAGAGGTGCCCTATATGGGATCCCTCCCTGGCAATGATTAAAAGACTTGAGTAGTGTCGTGCTGATGAAAAGACACTGAGAGAAGGGGAAGCTCTCGCTCTCTCTGTAGCAGCTAAGGAATTTCCTCAAGAAGTGGAAGGGGTAGGTCTAGACAGCACACCGGGTCAGCCTGGGCAAGGTACGTGCTGTTGTGCAGGTGTTCTTCAGCCTGTTCAGAGCTGTTCCGCGGTTGCAGATGGTGCAGTGCTGAAGGGGAGCTTTGATGTGGAGGTACAGTCCTGGCTTTATTCCAGCTACTCTGCGTATGAAACTCTTGTCCCTCCACAGGATTTAAGAGAAAGCAGTAGCCATTGAAATTTGGGAAGCTCTTGCTGCTCCTGTTGGTTGCTGTATCCCAGTATGGCTGGCCTAGGCAGCAGCTGTGTGCTTACTTAAACATTGCCAAGTGGCACAACGCCAAATCAGTGTTGTATGGGATTTATCTAAGTCATTCAGGGGGGTACCTGCAGAGGTTTGGTTCCTCTAAGCATAAGTTGTGATTGTGCCTTTAAGATACATGCTGTTGTGTTAGCTCCTTCCTTGTCCTGATTACCTGCACATTTAGACTTTGACTTGAGTTTGGATTCAGCCCTGGTTCATCTGCTCTGCCGGAACGTTGGTGCCTGGGAGGGAGGCGTGAAACTCTGATGAAACCATACCCTATGCAATGAGGATGTAGCTCACTGCAGCACAGTAGTCTTGGTATCCCTTTTTTGTCTGGGTTAACAAAGATAGAATAAATATTCTGTGCCTCAGATTATAAATTATAAAATGATAATAAAAATGCATCCTTTTCATAACCAGTGATGTAAATATTAGGCTCTGAGCCCATCAGGGATGCCAGTTATTCTAGGGTCTATGCCTTTACACAAGCTGGTGTTAGAGATCTGAGGATGCAGAGCTGAAGTGACCTACGTCTTGTATCAAGTGCTTGGAGTGTAAACAATGTATAGATACTCTGTATACCTTGAATTTCATGACACTTCCTGATGTCATTTGTACTGATATGGAGGGAGCTTAGAAACACCCAAGTGAGGAGATACAGTGCTTAAGGTCATGAATTCGGTTTTCCTGTGCTCCTTCCAGGTGTGTTTTAACTGACAAGTGTTGGCTGTGTAGGCTCAGATGAGGGGCTTCCCACTGCAGCCCTTACTTTGAAGTGCCAATTCCAGTTAAAGTGGGATGAGTATCTGCAAACATGCTGAAGGATTATGCCTTATTGCCCTACATCCTCAAGGTCTGTTACAAATAAGCGTGCAAATACCTGCCAGTCAGCCCTGCAGGGAGCAGAGTGGGAACTCCTGTGTGGCGCTGGGATGTGGTGGTTTCT
Organism: Himantopus leucocephalus; assembly: GCA_003993805.1. Taxonomy (NCBI): domain Eukaryota; kingdom Metazoa; phylum Chordata; class Aves; order Charadriiformes; family Recurvirostridae; genus Himantopus; species Himantopus leucocephalus. The sequence goes on from RSEF01000020.1 coordinate 1,476,476, forward strand.
GTGCCTGCTGAGGAGCTGCAGTAGGTATGCAGATACTTTTCAACACAACTCAGCAACATGCTGTTGCTTTTCTAGGTACCTGAGCCTAGTTATGAAATCTGTGTGGAAAACCCTTAGCTCAGCTGGAAAAGCTTCCATGGCTGGAGCACAGAGTGGGAGTTGGGTGAGCATAATCTTGGAGGATTCCTGTTGATCAAGTGTAGTGTTTCAGCTGCATTTCTGACTCTTCTGAGTGCCAGCAGGTGTGTTGCTGCATGTCCATATCCCTCAGTGGACACTTGCTATGTGGCTGTTCTGAAAATCTGAACTGTATTGACCCAAACTTCCTAAACCCACCCCACTGTGCACTTCCTGAAGATCTATAGCTAAATGTATGCTCTGGCTGTCTGGCAGAAGCTCTCGTGAGTAAGGAGACGGCTGAATATGTGGCACAGCTAAAGCTCCATTACATTCTCTCCCAAAGTGATGTTATTTTCCCTGGCCTAGTCAGATACTTAGTTTTCACCTTAACTTTGCCAAGCTACTGAGAAAGGCAGGAATCTGCACTAGTATGCCTTTCTGCTCTTGCTCCCTTTTTAACTTCTGTGTCTGGAAGAGAGTGCCTGATATCTTAGAACTTTGTTCAGCAAACAAAACTTGGGTTGTTTTCCAGGTACAATGGTCAAGCTGCAACATTTTCTCCACTCAGGACCACGCTGCAGCTGCTATTGCAAAAGCTGGTATTCCTGGTAAGTTTTCCATGTTTTAATTTGGCTCTGATGAATTGGGGTGAGCTGCCTGATTGATCTAAAGCAAACTGTGTGCAAATCAAGCTCTTCCGAACACGCTTCAGGATAGAAATTGCCCATCAGAAGCAGTGATTGTTACAAAACAGGACACTTGATTCAAGCTGCATTGCATGAGACTGACACTCCTGACAATGGCTGGTGTTAGGCTATGAAAGAGCCTGGCTGTATGTTACCAGCTTTAAGCCTGGTCATTAAGATAACTGAATGGGCTGGGTAATTAAATGGATTGGTGTGTAGGTGTGTGTAGATGGAGGTGTTTGGTGCTTTCCAGCAGCTTGGTGCTAAATGGGGGTTAGGGAAGGGACATTAACTGTGGTGTGTCCTGTTACAGTGACAAGGCTAAAGCTAGGCCAGCTGTGTTGGTGCCCAATATCCCTGAAGTGGTTTATCAGGATGCTGCTGTTTAGTTACTGTCACCTCCCAATAAAGAATGGTATGAATACATTAAGCTGTCTGCTGTGTTACTTGGCTTAAGGACACGCAGTCCTCATGGCTCTGTGTGGGGAACTGCATGGCCTGAGCCTGGATGTTGCCTAAATTCCAATTTCTGGCAGCCTGGTTCTTTGCTTTGGGAGGTGTCTTTCATTTCTGTTATAATTAGCTATTGCTAGAAGTCATTCCCCAGCTGTGGTCCATTCTAAGGTAACAGAAGAAAGTGGTCCCTTCATCAGCTCCTCTGACATTACTAGCTGCAGGCATCACCTCCTCTGCCTGTCTCTAGTGCGTGATGTCAAAGGACCAGGTGGGACTTTCTAGATCTGATGTTAGGATATTGCCTTCCCCACTGCTCTCAACACCCAAAACTCAACTGAAGAGCAGTTTACAGGTGGAGTGTTTGTCTAAGTTTTTGACCTCTGCCCTTGGTATCCTTGTTTTGTGGAACTTGCTCTTTTTGTTAATATTGCACTTCACATACTGAATTCACAAGACCTTGGACGAATGCTGATCCTTTGGATACAGCAGGAGATACGGATGCGCACTTCACAAGGGGTGACTGCATGATTGGCTCTTTGTGGCTCAAGAGTTAGTTTTTTGTGTAAACAGTGAAAACATGACTATTTAGCCAAATGTTAAGGTATGTAAATCACGTGCTAATACATGTTTGAATGGCTGAGTACTACTGAGGCTCAAGTATAGCGTGAAGCCAGTACTAATGCCTGGAAAGGCAAAAATACTGCTAGTGGTTATAGCATGTTGCTGGTGGTAGATGTACAGATATAGAAATACGCTGTATTAAGAGCAGACAAGGCACGGCAGCCTGGATTTTAGTGCTGTGCTAGAGACTAGAATTTAAACTCAAAGTTGCTGAAGAGTTTGTAGTCTGGTGCTTAGCTCGTGCTAAAGTCAGTCCCTCTTTTCTGCTGTGCTAGAAAATGCTGTAGTTGTGTTTTCATTTGTCTGTATCAATATATCCAGTGGCTATTTCTAATTCCTGGTAATGTAGGGTGTATTACGGGAGCAAGTGGGGTGTTGGGGATGTGAGTCTGCTTTAGTTTGCTTTGCCTTTTCTCTCTTAATAGGGAAGGAGAATAAGGAGAGCAGTGATGTCTCAAAATTTTGACCAATTTCATGGACTGGAACAGAAGGCAAAGTGATTTCACTTCTGCTCATTCTGAGATCTTTTTTTCGATGCAGATGTCTCTTCTGGCCTGCAGGCACAGATAATCATCTGTCTGTTGGCTCTGCTACTGAGAGCTGCTGATGAAATCTTCCTTTGGCTGCTTTACTACATGCTGAGTACGAAACTGCCTAATTGTGTGTGTGTTTGTTCCCCTGTAGTGTTTGCCTGGAAAGGGGAGACAGACGAGGAGTATTTGTGGTGCATCGAGCAGACCCTGTACTTCAAGGATGGGCAGCCCCTCAACATGATTTTGGATGATGGTGGAGATCTTACCAACCTGGTTCATACCAAATACCCACAGCTCTTGAAAGGTGACTTGTATTTGGTTTTGTCAGGCACAGTTCTGCCTGGGCGGCTGTTTAGGCAGTCTGTTTCTGCGGGAATTCCCTGCTTGTGTAAAAGGGATGGGGGAAGAGGGACAGGCATGTGCAAACAGGCTGTGAATGAGTCTACAAAAACTGCTTACAGTCCAACACTAGAATCTCTTACCCGCGGGAGCTGTTTCTGTCTCTGCTCCGTAGTATATAAGCTACAATGACCTGTCCTTTTGGCCGTCCTTCACAGTGCCTGTTACCTGAGAATGACCAGTGGTACTGCTGACTTGCCAAAAGCTTTGTGGAAATGGGCCTTGTTTTCGAATTGTTTAATGTCTGCTTGCAATTAATATTTTTAACATTAATGCTTTTTTTTCCCATCCTCTTAGCCCACCTCTGTATGAAGTCATGACAACCTGTAGCCTTTCTTGGAAAGGGAAGAGTTTTCTACCTTATATAAACTACAAGGCGTTAACTCATCCAGTTTATGTCAGCGAAGATGCTGATGGAGTCAGGGTTTGGACTTTTGCTTTGTTGACTTATTGCCTTCAGTGTAAGTTAGTAAAACTGAAAATAGATCAGTATGGTGTTGCTAGCATGTGTTTACGTAAAAAGATTTCTATGAAGGGATTTTGGTGTGACCTGCAGTAGCAGGCTGATCTGTGCCTGGCAAGTATGACAGATTCCCCTTAGCTTTGCTGGTGTCCATCATCTGTGCTGCTGCACGCCACAGGTGCCCAATGTTGCTAACGGGCATGTCTGATCTGGGATGTGAAGAAAACTGGATGGTGATATGGGGTGGAAACTAAACTGATAACAGTGGGGCGTGCTGATGTTCATTCTTGGTCCGTAGAGGTGAGGTTGCTGTAAAAGCCTGCTGGATCAGCTCTCCTCTGACTCTTGCTCTGCTTTAAGAGAAAGCTATGGGGAAAGAATCTGGAGGTGGCAGGGCATGGACAGGGCTGTGTGAGGGGAGGAGTCTGGGGCTGCTCCCCATCCATGTGCTCATGTGGGTAGGGGCACAAAGAAGAGAGGAAACTTACTCTGTGTGACAGGCCTCGCTTTCTCCTTCATCCTCAACCTGATATCATTAGTAATCCAACAGTCAACTTCTCTGTGTTATTTAACTGTAATGAGTGGTTTTCATTGGTGTTTGCTCAGCCACGCTGGGATCCCCTCAAAGGTCTCTTGCTTCCTAGATTGCCTCTGTCTGGTGCTCATGACCTCTTGCTTTCCTGCCACTTGAGGCTGAGGAGTACCACAATTGATCATGCCTCCCTGTCTTTTTAGCATTGTCAGAGGCCAAAAAATGCACTTTCTATGTTCATACTCTGTTTTACAGGGTTGTTTCCCGACTATGCATGCGCAACACCTCGGTTGGTGTCCCTGTTCCTGGGGTCCTCGTGCTGCACTCCTTTCACACTTCAGCGCTCCTGCTGTCTGCTTCTTTCTCCCCTCCAGCCCTTTGCTCCCTCTTACCTGTCTTGTGCTCCTGGTGTGGAAGAGACCCGTATAGTATGGTGCAGTAGGGCAATGGCTGTTGAACTGTCTCCTGTCTTGGTATCCATTGATAAAACACATCCCTGCTGCCTGGGGTTGCTATCTAAGTTCATAGGAATGGTGTTTCCATTGGGTTTTTAAAGAGTCTGGGCAGGATGTCAACACTTCCCTTGCCAAAATGTGCCAGCTGTCTGCACTGACCGTAGTTGAAAAGTATTAGCTTACTGACTTGCTGCAAGGAGAAAGATTGATCTCTGTGGAGGGTGACAAAACTTACCTTCCAGTCCATTGCTCCTTGGAAACAGCAAAACTTCCAGAATGGGACCCACTGAGTAGAGTCTTGATCTCCTTTAACTAAGCTGTGTGCTTAGCCCTTTGCTGCAAAGACTGCTTAAATGGAGCTGTGTAGCATCCGTTTTTTTTGTATCTTGAAGGCAATAGAGTCTAATAGGTCCTCAGGGCTTGTGGTGATATTTGGCCTCTTTGGGGGAGAGGTAGGACAAAAGTAACGTAGCAGAGTGTGCACAGTGTGTGCAAAGACTGGCTCGTGAGCGCAGAATATGTTTCAGCATGCAGCATCTGAAATTACTGTTTGCCACTTAAAGGCTGGACAAGTTTTCTGGGCTAATTTCAAAGGGAACTGTCTTCCATGCTTCAGCTGCTTCTAATTTAAGTAGAAGTTAGTCCTTTGCNAGTAGGACAAAAGTAACATAGCAGAGTGTGCACGGTGTGTGCAAAGACTGGCTCGTGAGCGCAGAAGATGTTTCAGCATGCAGCATCTGAAATTACTGTTTGCCTTTTAAAGGCTGGACAAGTTTTCTGGGCTAATTTCAAAGGGAACTCTTTCATGCTTCAGCTGCTTCTAATTTAAGTAGAAGTTAGTCCTTTGCAGGGAAGGTTGGACTAGGTGACCTTTAAAGGTCCTTTCCAACCCAAACTATTCTATGATTCTACAGTTCTGTGACTCAGTCCTGGTGTGCAGCTAGCTGTTGAAAGCAGGACTCAAAACTTGAAAGTCCACTTGAAAACTTGAAAGTCCACTTTAGCTAGGAGATGTGTTAAATAGCTGTGTGGCGGTGCTCAGCGAGCTCCCCCTCTCCCTAATCGAGACTGCTGTTAGAGGGCAGAATGGCCTTTGAACTACTGGCTTATTCTGCTGAACTAAATGCCCTTAAACCAGGGTAACTAAAGGTAGGAGGGGGAAAACCAGAGCTGAACAAAGGCGAAAGTCACCTGAACTCATGCGAGGGAGGTCTCTGGCATCTGTGCAGAAGACTACTGTTGGGAAAGGATGGAGGAAATTGGATCATTTGTGATCCGTTGATGCAGACTCATTGATTGGGTAAGAAATACAGGGGAGCAAAGCAGGTCGGAGTGTTTAGCAAGGCTTTTTCAGTTTAACTTGGCCTTTTCCTTGCTGTAGCCCTTTGCTGTTCTCCAGTTGCTTAAGTCACTCAGGCATTGAAATTGAGCGGTGTGGGCAGCAGTTCTTTTAGCAGAGTTGCAAAGTGGTTTAGGCCAGCTATAAATGTCACCTGGGGGCAGCAGGCGGGTGGTCTTCAGGGAGGGGAAGCTGCTGGTGTGCATGATGTGAAGTTGGCTTAGTGCAGTTTTAAAGACAACGTGCTAAGCTTAGAAATATTAGCCTGGAGAGCTTTTGAAGGACGACGAGCGTGTCTCCTCATTGCCATATAGACCAGAAGAGAGGGCAGGTTTGAACCGGAGGTTTCTGCCATGACCTCCCGTGGATTTCCTTCACAAGGGGATGGTTGTACTTGATCTAGGCAGTTGTGCTAGAAAATCGGTACTTCTGGGAGACTTGCTGCAGATGCTGTATTTCACTGTGCACCAGCCGATGTTCCTTAAACTGGCCTGTCCCCTCCAAGCAAGCCCTAAATGTGCTAAAGCCTGAACTCGCGCTCTCTGCAGGGAACCACGTAGGGAGTGTAGTTCGTGAAGGCTCTGTGTGAGGTCTGTGGTGAGACGGACCTCCGTGGGGACAAATCTGGTGAAGGGTCTTGATAATAAGTATTATGAGGAGTGGCTGAGGGACCTGGGTGTGTTCAGCCTGGAGAA
>RSEF01000020.1:1489012-1513976 GCA_003993805.1 Himantopus leucocephalus
GTAGGGTGCTTTCCCTCGTTGGCTCCCTCACCAGCTGCGTTACGAAGTTGTCTTCCACGCACTCCAAAATATTTGTGTGTGAATAAGCAACATGCTCACCTGGATGTGCATGTGAAACTAATTTATTGCATTAAATACACATATCCTAATAATATGACTCCAAATAAGTTTGATGATTCTTACACTTGTTCTGGGAAACCCTTGGGAGTAACACGATGTTTCCTGTACTATCTACTATTTGTAAGATGAATAAGCAGTCTGTGCTTATTCCATGCAGTGTTAATATACACAGCATTATTTTTTAACAGGTATACATTTTTTTGTGTTTCTGATATAAAAAATAAGCTACAGTTTTTACATCATTTCAGGTGGAAAACAGAGACAATTGGTCAAATGAAGTAGTGAGACTGTCATGCATCGCTGAATTTTAACAGTCAAAAATTTTATGATAAAAATTAAGAAAAATTGAGAAGTCTACCTTCTGCTTGTTTGTACAAGGGGGCAGCATATTTATCAGTAAAATAAGGTGTTAATTTACTGGCAGTACATGGATACAGGTTTTTATATAGTCCACTGTGCTAAAACAGTCTATTGTAAAATTTTGCATTGTATCCTGGACTGATCAGAACAGAACTTATCACAGAATCATAGAATAGTTTGGATTGGAAGGGACCTTTAAAGGTCATCTAATCCAACCCCCCTGCAATGAGCAGAGACATCTTCAACTAGAACAGGTTACTCAGATCCCCATCCTTGGAACATCCCAAAGTAGTAGCAATAGCAATAGCAACAGTAACAATAAAAGTAACAATAAGAACAACAACAGCAAAATAGTGAATGCAAATATTTGGTCAACGTATAATAGAGCAACTAAATTATCACCGGATTTTAGTATAAGTCACCTGGAGTAACAATTGTACTCATGCTAAATGAACCTTTCTAATCAATGCTAATGCTGCTCAGTCAACATGTTTGTGTTCATCCTAAATTGGTCTGGCTAGAGCACATACATAAGACTATTTATGTAAGTGCCGATATGTGTGTGCTTGCAAGAAATATTGGACTTTATTTATCAAAAACGGTCTTCAACAGTGCTCCTTCGTGACTTTTGCCTCATCAGCAGCAGTCTGGGTTTTTTTGTGTGTGTGTATGTATGCAGAATAATAATGCACCACTGAAAGCATGAAAATCAACACAAGAGTTATTAAAACAGAATACATTATCTTTTATTTTCTGTACTGGCCGTCAGTGATGCACTTCTGGATATTTTGCAACAAGTGATGGGAATAGTTAAAATAATGACTTACTTTAAGCATAAATACATATCCTGCTAGCTCAGAAATTCCAACAGGGTGCTAGAGAATTGGGGGGGGGGGTGGTATAAGTTTTTCAGCTTATACAAAAATTATTTATTGAACAGCTTTTTATTTATTCTTCTCAAGAGAAGTTAAGGCTGTGAAAGATATGGTAATGCATTCTCATAAACAATATTGCAAGTACCATCCTCATTTTCCTGCCATGCACCACAAGAATACTGTATTTAAAAACCTTAAAAATTAAAGCCAAGAACAGGAGAGAGTTCCTATAACTCACCCTTCAGACATATGCTCAGTGCAGGTTCAGGCAAAAGAGTTCACACACTTACTGTGTTGTAGAACTTCACCTCACTGAAGAGCACAGATGTCTCTCCTTATTAGTGCACACTGTTCACTTGAAAAATCATTATACAGAAAGGTCTATAAAATAAAAGACACACTTAGAACATTAATTAAATGTTGATTTAGGCAGGGAGAAAGGCGTAGCCACATTAAAGTAACAGTTGCTCTTTACTTTTTCTAAGAGTTGTGATCACTTGGTATCTAGGAGATAGTGCCTAAACTCCAATCATGCTTGGTGGTTTAGGCATTGTAAAACTGATCGAGACACGTCCCTGACATCTGAATACCTTCCCTGACTGTTTTCTATTTGTCCTTGGCTCACCAGAAGCCCAGCCCAAACATTTGGTTCTAAGAGTAAAACATATTCAGCTCTTAATTCTAAAAAAGTTAGGTTTGTTTCTGGGAAAGTTTATCAATTCATTCTGAAAAATGAGTGAAAATGTATCATTCTAGGAAAAGAAAAACAAAGGTGAACTGTAGGAAATTGCAAATGAAATGCAGAAATAGGGTTCAGTCTTATATTTCAGTTACACTGTGGGAATATGTTGGGGAAATATGCCAACTGTGGCATCTTTCAGAGATATGCATATGACAGTAATTCCATGTGTTGTTTAGAAAATCAAGACTAGAAGTTCAATATAGATTTTCTATTCTACATGAAATTGTTGCTGAGAATACTAGCTTCACATAACATGTTCTCTGCAGCACGTATTGGTAAGGACTTGAATTCTGAAATTCTAAATAAGATGATGTTTTCTCAGGATATACTCATTTTCTCTTTCCACAGACACATACAAACACAGCCACATAAATGTACACGGACTAAAATTTTATTTGCCTTTTTTTTTCTTTTTTTTTTGATAGGAAAAAAGGCTAACCACTATTTTGTAAAGAAAATTGTCTTCTAAACATTAACAAAGAGAAAGAAGCTGTAGTATTTCTCTTTAAGGAAAAAAATATACTTTTTTGTTGCTGTTGTATTATTTTAATTCCTTAAAATTTCTATTGTCTTAGGCATAGAAACATTTTATTGTGTAAGTTTTTTAAAAAGTTGAATGTGTTCTGCTTTCAATTTCATTTTTTATCAGAAGTGGTGGAAAATCTTTCAAAAAGTTGATTAAAGTCTCCAGAAATAATTGATCTTTTTCACCATTTTTTGTTTCAAAATGTATCTATAGTAATGGATTGTCAGTAAGGGAAGAAGGGTCTTACTTCTTGCAGGTGAAAAGTATTTTTGTGTTTTATTCCATTTCAAATGTGTCACTTCAAGTTCACTTACTAAATGTTCTCCAGCAGTACACTTTTTACTGTACTAGCACACCTTTTATTGGGTGCGAATGCACAGTCTGTGTATGGATGTTTATCTATATATTTGCAGATAGTGCTTTTACACTTTACTGAGAAATTTGTCCCTAAGGAATTTTCAAGACAAAAAGTTTTAATGACACTGGTCCAGTTTTGTAATATTATTCCACAACTGGAAGGTCTTCCGACTTGTGACAAGAATATTTTAATCCTGTGAGAGAAGAATTTTAGTATTTGATTAGGAGGTAAATATAAATTGTAGACATTGTCTTTGTATTGCCACTCATTCTCTTTTTTTTTTTTTCTTTCACTTATCAAATTGTAATGAAAATAGATGAATGCCTTATATTCTTTTTCTGGCAGATGTCACTGTTGGTTGGATTGCCGGTGTTCTAAGTGAATTGCTTTGTTGAATTGCACAGAATAACTTTATATTGTATTGCAATGCTCACTAACTACAGCAGATGGTTTCCCACTACCAGTCTGAATAAACCCAGTCTGAACTCTTTCATTTGAGTACTGCTGAAAAATAGCATCTGGGGCAAGCACATGAGTGTAGAGCAACTCCAGTTTAGGAATAGAATTGGGAATAGCTCTACAATCAGCTGTGTCTTTGACTGTGAAAGTAATTTAGAAAGGTTGAAATTCTGCAGCTCTTCAGACAGGATATGGTTGACCTCCCTTCTTCTGAGTATGACAAGTTGTAAGTTTCTTTGTTGAACTTCTCATGGCTTCTTCAAACAAATAAAAAAAAAAAAAGACCTGACTGTTCTTCTGCTAAAAGTGGCATATTACTTGCCAGTCCAATATCAAAGCACTTATCAAAGGCTTCTGCCAGAGGCAGAGAATGATTTTCTAGAAATATCTGCAGCTCCTTTATCTTACAAAAGTGAAGTAGGATGGACCTCTGGCTCCCTGAATGTACTGAGAAATGTATGCTATGAGCTATTCTATAAATGAAGTATGTAAATGGTTGGCTGTCCTTGTTCTGGTAACCTTGAGAAACAAATGATAAACTGAATACACACAGCTGCCACCTCTTCTACTACCCAAGCTTGTAATAAATGTTGTGTTGCAGGCAGTATATAGTAATAAAAAATGCTATTTCAGCATGTGGCCACTGAGTTTGGAATTGTACATGGTTGAATAATATAGGAAAGACTATTTTTCAAATAGTTTATGTATTTAATTTTCATACCCTCAGCCATAAAGAATGCTTAAGCATGATGTTAAGCAAAATGACTTAGTAGTTCAAATGGATTTCTCAGGCTTTGGCTTTCCATATTGATGAGGTGCACAAAATGAGACATGCTGCAAACAAAGTCCTAAAATGGCCCTTATGAAATAAGGGTATGCTCATTCTTCACATATGCAACTTTTTCTGTGTCAGAGACAGTAACACTTCAACATGAATCCCCAAAGTGCTTAAGAGCCTGCGTGATTTTAGTGACAGATTGTATTAAAAAACCACAACAGCATGAATTTTGTGATCTATTAGGAGGAGTTCAAACTTTACGAAAACGTGATTTTTATAGAGGTCTGGAAATTTCTTTGAAAAAAATAAGTCTGCAAGAACATATGGTGTCCTAAATAACATTATGAATGAAAATAAAAAAAAAAAATGGAGAAAAAATCTCATGAGAATATGTGAGATATGAGATATAAATATGACAGATAAAAGGCAAAATTTTCAGGGTTTTTCTGGAAATACATTCTAGTCTATAATGTGTTATACCTCCAAGAGTACAGAATTTAGGACTATCTGAGCTATGCAGGAGAAATATAGAATTCAGAAAATGATAAAATTTAAGTTTGGGCATTTAGTTTGCAGTTAGATGAAAGTCAGAAAATATTACCAGAAATGTTTTGTCTCAATTAAAGTCCTGTACCAGAAACAGGAGAAGCTATTAAAAGGACTTGAATAACAGACAGAAAATAAAAAAGCTTTGCTACATGACATTATAAAAACAAAAATAATGTTAATTGAATTTAGCTTTATATAAACTTTATTTCTTCTGCTTTTCTGATATTCTTGAACCTTACCGGACTAAAAAAAATATTATTTTACAATTTCACACTGATGAATGCCCTCCAGGTCTGACCAGCTCTGTCCTCCTTAAGGAAAATCAAGTTAACATAATCCTGAAAAGGCTTAGTGTCTCCTGCAGAGTTTTGAGTATCATCAATACTCACTGAAACAGAAATAAATCATAGCTCTGAAAGTTCAGCATCTTTCAGGAAAAGGCCTATAAACATTAATGCTGAATATTAGAATCCTTGCATTCTGGAATTTATATTTGGTGTGCAAAAATCATAAGAGACCTTTAACTATCAGCAGATAGATTGAATACTTCACAGATGGAAGAACATTTGAAAACTCTGAAAGGAACAAGAATTAAAACAGTGAATGAAGAAAAAAATCAGTGATTAACTAATTTTCAGGAAAATACTCTCTTTTCTGTTTGTATAGAGGAATGAAAAAGTGGCTGGTAAGGAGAAACCTTAATGTTCTGGAAAAATTTTTAGTGAGATTACCAAAAATGGCTGTACTGATAGTCACAAGATTTCTCTGTCAGAAGTATGGAGTTACTTTGAAAAAAGTACAGAAATGTCTGTGTACTCAACCTCAATCTTTTGTCTGTTGACAGAAAGATATGGCAACTGAAAGTGGGTCAAAAGACATTAATGGGCAATATCAACATCTTTTACCTGTGATTGATTGATTTGGTTAGTATACAGAGCATGAGGAGAGGATAGCAGTATGAAAATATTTTTTTAGTTATGCAATAGTTTGCAAAGACGTAGGGACTTGTCTCCTCTCTGTTTCATGAGAGACAGGATAGGACAGGGCAGGATAAAACAGGACAAGATAAGACAAGAAATAAAATAAAATAATAATGTGTTTAAACTGCAGAAAGGAAGGCATTGGATAAATTTTAGAAGAAAAATACAATCATTAGGCTAGAATAGTGAAACAGAACACCTGTGAAAACTGTGGAGTACAATATCACTGGAAGAGAAATAGAGAAAGTGAATGTTTTCTAAGATGGAAACTGAAGTAGATGACCTTCTGGCATCACTTCTAGGTATGTTTTTATAGGCCTATGATTTCCCCACCCCATGAACTAGATGGTTTCCTCTGGTAACAGAAAAAAAGGTACCAAAAATCATACATAGGATTCAGTGATTTTGCTGCCTGATTCAGCATAGTAGGCAGTGTAGCTGTTAGGAATCAAAACAAATCTAAACTTTTGAGAGGAAAAGAAAAAATCATTTCACCTTGAAACACTGTAGAGATTTACCTTTCAATATTTTTTCTTGTAGATAATAGGTGTACGTTAGCCTGTTGTTAGCTTCTTTTCAATTATGGGATCAACCTAAGAAAACAAGTGTTCTTTTCAATCCACTTCACTGTAGTAATTTCATGTAACATTGAAATATTCAGTCAGACATAGTGAAAGGGTCCAGCTTTAGAAAACATAAGAAGCAATCATTGCAACTGTCTTTAAAAAAAACCAACCTATCTTTGTTGCTGAAAAACTGTTAATGTAAACACTGAAGAAGGAAATCAGTAGGTCAGAGACTCAACTATCATTAAGTTGTCTACTAAAGGATAAAAGCAGGCAAGTCCATGAAGGGAACACAAGAAACCAACGCTTCCCCCCTCCCCTGCCCTCCGCCTCCAAATTTATGAAAAATTTAATTCTTCTTCTTTCAGTGAGATCAGAAACAGAAATTGAGAGGAAAACAACAGTTTTATATTTACCTCTTCATCCTGGAGAAGAAGAAAATTTCACTTTTTGCATGAGCAGAATCAAGATTATAAAGCTGTGGTCTCATCTGGATATTCAGTAATTGTTTATTGCCTAAGACATTTGGAAAAGCTCTGTTTTACTGTGCTGGTTCCAGCTGGCTTAGTCTAACAGCAGAGGCTTCTCAATAACCCACTTAAACTCTGTCTGAGAAAATTCAGTGCTTGGAAATGTGATCTTCAATATCAACTTCAAAATCAGTTCTTTCTCAGTGTACTATGAGAGACGGTTAAAATTTTCAAATTTTACCTAGGGAAGGGTGAAGCAAGTTGATGGCATCTAAGTTGAGATAAGTAATGCAAAGACTAGTGCTGAACAAAAATCAGTGCAAATGGCAAATAGGTGAAAAAAGACAATGTTAATAGTCAGCAAGGGGCCAGATGAACATGCCAAAGTCTTCAAGTAGTAGAATGGCAACTGGAAAAAGCTTGGGGAGTAAGTCCTATGAGCTTCATTCATCCTTTGGAATACATCACCTCTGTTGTAAACAAAAGACAGGCATTTCCATACACTTAGGTAAAGTTCCTCTGTCTATAGTAGTAGTAGTAGTGGTGGTGGTGGTGGTAGTAGTGGCAGTAGTGGTAATAATGATAATACACCAAACCAGAATATACAATAATAACAAGAACAATAACAATACTAAACCCCAAACAAAAAATATTTTTTTTTTGTCTATTATATTTAGGTTATAAAAATTCTAGCTATTTTGGAGTTCAAAATGTGAGTATATTTCTTGAATTTGCAATCCTTTTATTGAGAGGTTAACAATTTAACCTTTTGGACACAATACCAGAAATCCAATACTGAATGTTTCAATATTTAATTACCCTTTGTCATTGCACAACAGAGAGGGCAAGAGGAAGGTGAGGTTATTAAAGCAATAAGCACCTGTAAGAATAAGAATCAGGAAAATAAAGAACTGGAGCAAACTGAAACATGAATAATAAACTGAAGTGACTGATAAAATCATTCTGATTTTAAAAAGGAGAACTTCCCTGAAATCTTTCTGAGTTGATGAAAAAAGAAAAATCAGGGGATTTTATAACCTTTATTTTGTTTTATCTCAAAATATAATTTATTTAAGGATAATACAGTAATACCATTTTCACAAAAACATTTTCTAACTGGAACATTATACCGTGAAGCTCAGAATACTGACTTCTGCTCTACTGAGCACACCAATTTGTTTACACCTTTTTTTTTTTCACTTTTGTAGGTCTTGGAGTTGAACAAGTAACATTTAACTCATATATAAATCATTTGGTAGCTGTTCTATATTACTCAAGCACCCAAAAGATTCTATTGATGTCAGTGCCTGGTGAAAATTAGATCCTGTATAAAAAATTTTCTCAAACATATCAGTATTAAAACCAACGTGAAAAATGTATGGATGAGAGAATGGATGGGTTTTTAGGTATATAAATGTAGGTTTTGAAACACTGGCTAGACCTTGCATTTTGCTGTTCTTAAATGTCTCTGGATGGTCCCATGTGTGCTAAGACTTCATTATTTTATTGCTATTTAACAGTGCATCCAGAAACAACATTTTTAAAAGAATTTGTATTATCCATTGCAAATGAGGCAAAGCGTGATCATTACAATGTAAATAATAATAATTAAAAAAAATAATGTTGTGGTAAAAGAAGTCTTGGCTTAGGAGGTGATTTCAGGCTGTAGCCTAGCCTCAAGTTAAGCAGCTGACTTCGCTGGAGATTGTGTTCCTGACCCAGAAGCAAAAGTAACAAAGCTTTGGTGTTTCCTGTTGTTTAGATTAGGTATCCTATTATTCAACATGCTTTTTGTGAGTTTTATTTTTACACCTTCTGCTCTTCAATATATGGCATTAAAGACTTTTGGGTTTTACTTAAAGAAAACTGAAAGTGATGTATTGCTGATAATCATCATGTCCAATGTCCTTTTTTTATTGAATCAGAATTCAAAAGCCAAGCTTTTTTTTCTTAATGAGAGTGAAGATGCTGCAAGAAAGTTTCAGTCCTGTGTAGCACCTCTAAAGCTTCATTGATTTCTGTAAATATGTGCTATTATTATAAACGTATTGTTTCTGCAAGTGGGATTTTGCCAGCTATCAGTCATACACCATATTGGGATTAATCTCAAATGTCCCATTGCTTTGAGCTACTGTGCCTCTGAGAAGCAAGCAGGCATTAGCATTAAAATAATTAAAAATGTGACTCTGACTATGCATAAAGTATAATTTTTTCCTTAATGCACATAGAACAGACCTATAAATGGATTATTTTTATATAGTTCCTCTTCAAAAAGGAAATGCAGCTTATTGATAGTATAAATTTGCTATACATAGTTCCAGAAAAAAACTTTTATTTCAGCTTTTCTGATTTTTTTTTTTTTGTAAAATGCACACATTTTGTAATGTTCTATTTAAAAAATATATCTTTTCATCCTCTTACAGAGGTAAATATGTAAAATTAGTTTTTCCCTTAAATTCCAGAAGAAGAGATAAGAAACAGTAGTCAGAAATAATAGCTAGACTTTTGAAAAATAGCTTTCCAGTATTTTTAGGGAAGTTTCAAATTAAAAGCTAGAGTATAGAGGAAACAAACCTTTGTATACAAGAGAGTTGAAAGTTCTGAGTTCAAGCAACATTGCATATCAGAAGAAACAGTGTAATTTAGGCGATAAATAAAGAATACCTTTCTCCAAACTCAACTAAAGTTCTTTTTTTTCTTTTTAAAAAAAGGGTGTGTGATACCCTTGTTATTTAAGCACCAGTGCTTCTTGAAGCATTTAATATTTCTCTAAAGACAGTTCTGTACAACAGATATTATGATTTTCAAGTCTATATTTGTGTCCTAAAAAGTATATAAAAACATGGAAAAATAATTCTATATTATATATAGAATTATATATTATTATGACTATGTTTGTTACCATTAGAATAATGTGGTCCTTTGTGTTAATCTGTACTGAGAAGTAGATGTTAAGGGCTTGAAAAAATTTGGGATTTTTTTTTGTTGTTTTTTTTCTGTTTTGTTTTTCTTTAATAATAAGAAAATGACACAATCATTTACAAACAAGTGATGAAATAGCTTGCAATAAACATATTGGACTTAAAAAATATGTTACTTAAAGTGATCAAAGACTTAGACCACTCATAGTCTAGAGTTACTTCCTTAGAAGGAGGGAATATCTTGGTCCCACTGAAGTCAATAGTATCTTTGCTGTTCCTTTCAGGTACACCAGGAATTCTCTTAAAATCTTTTAGAGTTTTGCCAAGTCCTATTACATGAATATTATCTCACCAACCAGACCAAAATTTGTTTTCATTTTTTTCATTTTATATTTTTTCTTGTTTGCAGAAAGAGCTCCCTTTTTTCTTCTTCCAGGTCAGAAACATATTTCATGGGATATGACAGATTTTAGGACCAATACACTGCACATGCTAAAATACAATAGAGGAATTAAATCACTTCAACCTTAGAAATCAACTTAGCAGTTTTGAAGGTGATAGAGTCAGTGTTAAACCCATTGTAAGTATAAACTTAATGAATTTCTGGCACAAATATGTCTAGCTTGCAAAATCATATTGGCTAGAGCATTCTCTCCCGAATGTTTACTTTTCAAAAACACATATATATACTTCCAAAAAAAAATTTTATTCTTTTTTTTTGTACATGGACTTTTCTAGGGGAAAAAAACCAACAGATTTTTTTTTTATATAGGGATGAGAGAAAAACACTTCTTAAAAAAGAACTATGAAGATTGAAACCCTACAAAAGACAGAAAGTTACTTCAGTTCATCAGATGAACAGTCCATCTAGTTCAAAATTCTGCCTCAAATAAAAGAAAATGTTAATTAGTTTGAGAAAAGGGTAAAAGAAACTAATATATGTGAGAAGCATCAGCTTATAATGAAATTTTATTTCTGTAAAGGTTGAAGTATTGCTTGAAATATGCTGTTACATACCAAATTTCCATCATAGAAATACAATATTATGTGTCACGTAAGTTCATCCAATTTTTAAAATATTGTCTTTAGAATTTGACAGACATCTTATACTATGATAATGAATTCAGTAGGTTAATTCTGTATGTTGCCTTTCATCAGTTCAATGTTCTTGCTTTTATTTACACTGAGTAAGGTAACAATTCAGAAAAAAAATCTAGTGTACCCTTATTCATAATAATATTTGGCAAATGCTTTATTAAAGTTATTTAAAACAGAAGCTAACTTTTCATTAATGACTACAATTAACTTCAGCTCAGAAATATGTCTGAGTAGCTAAAGCTATTTCTTTCTGTTACAGACTCTTGCTTTTGGAATTCATATAAGACCTATATGTCTGTCATACCTTGCTAACCTTGTTTAGCATAATTTATTTAATCATCTTCGGCCTTATCATCTCAAATTCACATTGTCTAATGGAAACAGAGAAAAGACAAAATTTACCCCAATGCATGTGATGGGTCCAAAAGAAGAGCAGAGAAGGGAGGGGAAATAAAAAGCAAAAAACCTTCACACATTCTGTGAATAGCCAGAGATGACCAGAGCCAGAATCTCATCTCCAACCTGTAACCTTATTCCAGGTATATTCCACAATTTTTGTTGTCAGTTTCCTGTTTCTGGTAACTGTGCATTGATTAGTTCTTGTAGTTAGTTGGTACTTTGAAGTAGAGACTTTCATAATTTCTAAATTACATTATTATTTCAGATAGAAAATCTTTTATTTTTTTTAATTTAAGCTTTGAATCCAGACTTTGAAACATATCTGATTTGCTCAAATAACCCATGTATATTGAAGATATAATTATTTTCTCTTGTCTTTATGATTTAGGGGGAGATGGGGTTGATTGTTTAACTACATGCCTCCCATGAGCCTGTTCTAATGTCTAGCATTCACTACAAAAGTAATTTAAATTTCCTTTTTCTTCCTACTATAGATCTCAAGTATATGGAGATTTCATTTCTCTAGATACTGAATACTATTACCATTACTTATTATAAATAGTAATCCCTTTTATACCAAAGAGACTGAAATGTCTTTTTCATATTCTAGCTTACTTTTTTTTTAAATCTAAGAGTTGTAGTATGATTTTTAGCATTATTATTTCCAAGAGACTGCTAGATAAGATTTTATAATGATTACTACTATTTATTGCTTTAACTCCTATTACTGTAACTCTAGCCGCCAATCTCTCTGGATTACTCAAGATGAAATGATTTCAGACTATTTCACTTCCCTTGGGCTATTTTAGCAAATAGCTAAAGGGGTTGAGAAAATAGCTTAAGGGGCTGAAAAATGTCTTCTCAGAACTCTGTTATATTCTGACATTAAATCAGTTTGGATTTGAGTTACTGTCATCACTTATTTAAAGATAATAAGTATTTCTAAATACTAAACACACAAGATACAGACCAGCATTTTTAAATGCCATCACAGGCGTTGCAAACATTTTTTAAAACTGGGGTTGAGGAAAACAGCCCAGATAGATAGTCTAAATTAGGCTCCTCATAACAGTGTACATACAAACAAAATCTAAAGTGAAGTGCAGTACTGCTTTATCATAAGGTGTGAGAATACTGGCTAGCATTCATTGGCCTATGGAAGGTAAGCAGAGTCACACGGGGCCCAAGCAGGAAGAAATTGAAAGCACTTCAAGAGCAATTCAGAAAATTTGTATGTTAGAGAGCACAGTATTTCCTTGGATTTTAGGTGCTTGAGTCAAGGCTACACGTAAGAAATTACATTCATACTGCTGAATTATAGAATTTTAGCTGAACACACCCACTGACATCATGCACTTTCTGTAGATGACAGCAGCAGATAGGCATCCAGAGAGCAATTCAGATCCCACGTTGTCACAGGTTAAATCCTGCCTGAAACACTGATCAAATAAGTGAGACTTTGTAGACATCTGCCTACCTTGAATTCATTACATTATTCTAGTATGCACTGGAAAAACAAACCAAACACAAATAGTTATGAGGAGGCATACCTCAAAGAACTGCTCATGAGGTCCGGACTATATCTTCACTGAACTAATGGTTTAGATATGTGTAGGGGATAAAAAAATACCAAACAAACACAGATGACCTGTTAACAACTTCACTTCCTTGTGACATAACTGTGGAGTGAGACCAGTGGGTAATAGGAACTCTAGCAGCACCTTCTAAGGGGCATTATATATGGAGAAAATCAAATAAGTTGGCCTGGCTGATGTGATCAATGAGGTCATCTGCATCTAACTGTCTAAGTTAGAAAAGCAATAAGTAGTGAAGACAATAGTGCCTGATTATGGGGAACATCCAATATGGGCATCCAACACCCTGTAGATATTTGACCCCATGGCAGAACTTCTGCACCACCTGATACGTTGAGTGATAGTTAGAGAGTGTCCTCTCCCCTCGGTCCATATTGCTGGTCACTGCTGAACTGGAGGGGCCGAGGCTTTCATTGGTGTGAGTGTGAAAGGTATGAGTGTTGTAGAATAGCAGTCTTGAAATAGAAATTGCTATCTACCTGCTATATCCATCTCACTCAATAAATTTTAGATTATATGCCATTGAGAGGTGTGGGTCTTTCTTGTGTCTACCCTATCCTAAGTTCCCCTGTGATATCTGATTCCATATGCTCACAGGTGGTTAGATGGATAGTCCTCACCCTTTCATATATTATATTTTATATAATTCCTAATGTATTAGAGCTCTAAACCTAGTGTATTTGTTTCAGGCTGAAATGGAACACTGGAACACTCAGGTGTCCCCAAAATACCATGAATTCCAGGTCATGGAGTTGTCCAAGAAGGACAATGTTTTCTTTTCTTATGATTTCCACTGAATCCCAGAACTACTAGTCAGTGGACAAGGAGGCAAGAAGAAACTTGACTTTCACAGTGGATGCGACACAAACCTAGGGGAAGCACTTCGCCAGTTTTGGGAGAGGAATTCCTATCCTTTCTTTGTAACTTGGCTGTTTATTTAAAAACACTGTTTATAAATGTCCAGTATAAATAGGATAAATGAACAATGCAGCATGAACAATGACTCACATCTTTCTTTTTCCAGCTGAAGGGTCTTGCTTAGAAATAGGATCCCTTATTTTCCTTTCCTTTGGTTCCCTGACTGTATGTGTATTTATTTTTAACAGAACTTTACCACAATATCTGTGGTTAAAATGAAGAATTAGAAAAAAAAGTTAAAGAACCTGATAGTTGTAATGGAATCTAAAATGTAACAACTCTTTTTTGGCATAGAACATGAATTTTTATTTTTTTTTATATGAAGTGGCATTTCCTGTATCAGCATTGACATAGAAAAGCAAAGGATTTAAACAGACATTTAGAGATGAGCATAAATGTTGTGAAAGAGCAGTTTTGTAATAGCTAATGCTAATTGAATCTGTCTATAAATATTGGAGAGTATAAACCAGTTTCATTAAATCTTGTTGCTGGATGGGCAGCATCCTTTTTTGTGTGGCCTCTCTCTAGATTGTGTGTACCTCTCTTGAATTAATGTTGTCTTAAAAGCTTTTCAGTTAAATGTCCAGCTTTTTCCCATACAGTCTATCTGAACCTCTTAAGCTATTCACATACTGACCAGCTTCCATTGCTCTCAAGTTTATTAAACAAACACTTTATAAATTTCCTGGACAGGCCCTAAATTCATGATTTCTGGGTTTTCTGCTTCCTTGCTTAGGTCATTTCTTGGTTAGCCAGTGTCATGGACTTCTCAAAAGGTTGCTTCAGGCTTCTCAAAAGATTGTTTCCAGAGCTGTTTGACTCAAAATAGTTCAACCATGCAAGTGAAAGGGAATAAAAGGCATTTGAAGTGGGTGTACCTCTATGCTCAGTGGTGTCAGATTAGTTAAATTTTCAGTTTTCAGAAAAACATATTCTGGTTTTCAATATTTCTTCAAGTACTCATCATTCAGCATGGATGTGTCTTATGAAAGATTCTTCTCTCTCTCTCTACCCGCCTTACTTTCTTTCCTTTTCTCTCTGCCCCCACCCCCACCCCCCCTTCCCTACTTTTATTATGTCATTATACTTGGCAGGACCAGAACAAAAATCTCAAATGTCTCCAAACAGTTCTATTATTTCTTCACCTCCCTAGAGCTGGCTCCTGCATTTTTCAAAATCGGCATGTTCAAAGGGCTATAATCACCTTATTACATAAAAAGAATTTCTGCAGGTAGGCAATAATTATCATCTACTTCCAGTCATGGATACCTGGTGCTTTTTCCAATTACTTAATTCTTCTATTAAAGGCATTAGAACTATGACAATACATTTCAACAATAAAAACTTGAGGGTTAGCGGTAGTTTTAAATGCATGAGAAGAATTCTTTTCTTACCCTGACCATATCCTTAAACTTCAAAAGATAAATTATTTCCAAGTTATTGTGATTGTTTGTCTTTATCATCATCAGCTCACTATTTCTCCCTACAGAATTTGGTGATCTCACTTATCTGTGTCCTTCTGATAGACTTTCTGACTCTCTGACTGAAGTCTGCCTAAAGTGTATTGTTAATTGTCTACATTTATACATAATTGTCTTTCTTGGTTACTGAGCATAGTCCTAAGTATGCTGAGCTTCACAGAACTTGTAAAACTTTTCAGATGGAATTCACATTATGGACACAATTTTCTTGATATTGTATGATATATGTATGCATTACATAGAGAAGAAGAAAGCTGTATGCAAAATTCTGATTAAAACCTTTAAATCATTTTCTCTGCCTCTCCTGATAACTAGCTTTGCAATTTAGTGTCTGTCTTGGTTATGTTCGCAGCAGGTTATTAACAATTAATTAGCAATACGTCTCAAATGCTCTCTGTGCTAGTATACTAATTGCACGGCACCAGAATGGGACTCCACTTGGTAAATAAACTGTAGCAATAACCATTTGTTTCAGATGAGACATATACAGAGTTTACGTATATTTTTCATGTTATATTTCAGCCTTTACTCAGAGTAACAGCCAGGAGGCATAAAGACTATTTATGAGCTTTGGATGAAACTATTCAACTGTTACACAACAGATAAAAAATGGAATAATTTTGCTTATGTCATATCCCTCTCTTATCATTCCCCTCAAGGGTTTTCCCCCTTTCATTCTCACTCTATATGAGGAATTTTGTTCTTTACATTGACAAGGAATCTAGGAAAAGTGACTTCCCAAGGAACCGCTGGATGATTACTCTAAAGAAACACAACTACAGATTCTGAGCAGAGTCAAAATAAAAAGACACAAAAAGTAAACCAACCATTTTTTTTTTCATATACCAAGTAAAAATAGAAGTAAATGCTACACATAAGTGTTCAACAATAAAAGTTACACTGCAACACCCCCAAAAAAACCATTTGATTTATGAGACATTGTATTACAGGATGGCAATGACACAAGAGAATTGATATTTTTTCCTGTGAGACTAAAAATCATCACTGTTTCTTCTATATTTTCTAAATTGTATAAAAACACTTAATTCCCAGTTAGACCAATTTATGTCTCTTTAGGAACAAGAGTGGTAGAAACAGATGCAAATGGTGTGCAGAATTAGATATACGCAACTGATAATTAAATTGAAAGCGGTATTCATTCAGTTGCCTCAGGATTTATATAAAAGCTGATGAGTTTGTGTCTGTCTTTAGCTGGTAAACTAATTCTTAATCACTTGGGATAGAATATAGAGGGATCATAACAGAGTGGAAACAGGCAAATATTGCTCACAGATTGGAACATCTTCTGAGTTTGTTTTTGTTAAACTACAATGCAGACCACAGAATTTTGCAAAAAATAAAAGCAGTCCTACTTTTGTCAACTTTTAAATGGAGGAAACTTTGAATATTCTCTGATTAAAAGCAAACAAACAAACAAACAAACATATAAACAAAAAACATTGTATAATATAAAAATAAACAATTTATCTTTTTGGAGAAAGAAGTATGATCAACATGGAAATAATAAAAAATACTGGCTTGGCCTGAGAACAGAATACAAACTACAGGAAAAATAAATTTGGTATATTTTTGATGTCTGAAGTGAAGTGACCTGAATTTCTGTGGTGGATTAATCTAGGCTGCCTGCCACATGCCCACCAAGCTGCTCTATCACTCCACCTCCCCAGCAAGGGGAAGAAAATAAGTTGAAAAGCTTGTGAGTCAAGATAAGGAGAGGGAGATCACTCACCAATTACCATCATGGGCAAAATAGATTGGACTTGGGGAAGATTTAATGTATTGCCAATTAATAACAGAGTAGGATGGCGAGAAATAAAAACTAAAAAACCCCTTCCTTCCACCCTCTCCTTCTTCCCAGGCTCAGCTTCACTCATGACTCTTCTACTTCCTGCCCCGAGTGGCACAGGGGGGTGGAGAATGGAGGGATTTCAGTCAGTTCATAGCGCTTCATCTCTGCCACTCCTTCTTCCTCATTCTGTTACCCTGCTCCAGCATGGGTCCTTCCCATGGCGTGCAGTTCTTCAAGAACTGCTCCACTATTGGTCTTTTCCATGGGGTACAGTCCTTCAGGAATGGACTTCCCCAGCGTGGGCTTTCCACAGATCACAGCTGCCTTCAGGCATGTCCACCTGCTCTGGCATGAGGTCCTCCATGGGCTACAGGTGAATATCTGTTCCACTGTGGTCTTCCATGGGCTGCAGGGGAAAAACTTGCTTCACCATGGTCTTTTCCACGGGCTGCAGGAGCATCCCTGCTTGGGTGCCTGGAGCACCTCCTCCCCCTCCTTCTTCTCTCACTTTGGTGTCTGCGTTTCTCTCACATTTTCTCATTCCTCTCTCACAGCTGCTGCACAAAATTTTTTTACTCTTTCCTAAATATGTTATCACAGAGTCACCACCAGCATAACAGATTGGATCAGCTTTGCCCAGTAGTGAGTCCATCTTGGAGCCAGCTGGACTTGGCTCTGTCTGACACTGGGAGGAGATCCTGATCTTTTTTCACATCAGTCACCCTGCAGCCCTTCCCCCCACCCCCCAACCTTACCATATAACCCCCCAAAAAGTTGCACTAATTCTATTTAGACCAGCTTGTTTTGTGACGTGTTCTGCAGTATAATTACAGTGATCCAGATAACAGAATACCTTTACTTCATTGCAACCCAACTGGTACTTATGATAAATGGTCGTGCCTATGACTCCACCAATAGGGTGCATATTATACTAAGCATAGTGCAACCCAGAGCACCAGACTGTTCTTGTTCTTTAAAGCTTCAAATGAGAAACACAGAAAAATATCAAGAAGAATAAACAAGTATTACATGTCAAGACTGGGAGGTGTGGAGTGAAGAGTTAAATTGGAAACAGAGAACTTTGCTTAGGTTGTGGTTTCGGAAAGTTTTCACTTCCCCATTGAAGGAATAGAAGGAATTTTCAAGCATTCCAATGGGAGCCAAAACTTTTGTCACCATCACAGTTTGAAAGGCAATGACAGTAGGTGTGAAAACTTCATACTTATTTGGATAGAGAAGCTGGTAAATTAAAGCAATGTTGATTTATGAGCATTATGGAATATTTGCCTGTTAGAAAATAATACATCTGTTAAATCAACTACACATAAAGTTGAACACGCAAATGTGAATATCAAGGTCTATAGTAAGATGGATCAATGCTGTTGCTGATGAAGACAATATCCTGAGTTCACTACCTATAGAAAGAATATATTTCTTCTCCTTTCTCCCTTTCTTCTTTGTTTTTATTGTTCTTTTTTTCCTTTCTTTATTTCTTCCTGAACAGGACTTTCCATGAAGTCAAACACAGCTATAGTTTTGTTTCATCAAGTTTGAAATTATTTTGATGACTGCTGAGTGAGAGAAGTATGTCATAATGACATTCAAAACTACTTAATACAGCCCAAGTCTATTCCCAAGAGCATCATTGTGGGTTTTTTCTGTCGACCTCAATGAGGACAGAACAACAGCAATTCTGAGAATGTTTGAAGGTCCCAGCAAGGATGGTACAACCTACATGACCCCAGACCACAAAAAGCATTAAAACAGGTTATGAAAACTATTTTTGGAATAAATAAGTTAGTTTAGCCAAAGCATTGCCTCTTTTCTGAAGGAACCAGTAAGGTGCTTTGTATATTGCTCTTCTGGTGAGGTCATCTGGCCACAAGAAATGCTATGAGTTTAAATAATTAATTATGCCATTGCAAAATATTGACCTAGTTTTAGTTTCATTTACCATACATTTAGCCCATATTTTTAGTTATGATCTTTTTTCATTGATCATCTCCTACCCTTAAGTTTTGTCTTTTATATATATATTGAATTCAATGGTATTTATTTCACTGATAATAGTATCAAACCCTTCATCTCCTTAAAGCTTAATATTATTCAAGATACTTTGATAGCAAGAGTGAATAGGAAATATAAAAAAAAACCCCAAACCATTTTTAACAAAAGTCTTAAAATAGACATTGTTTCTCAAAATGATATTATATTTTTTTGGGTTTATATACATATGTTATATGTATATAAATATATGCAATATTACATGTATATAAATATAAATGTATATATATTATAGACACATATATACATACATATGTGTGTGTATGTGTGTAGGTATACATAGAATCTCAAAGACCATTTTATATTTTTCAGTCTGTTACCATTTTGTTTGGAAATTTATGGGAAATAAATGCATATAACTAAAATTAATGTATACAGATGTATATTACAATATACTTTAAAAACTATGTATGTTGACAATATAAAAAGAATGGACAGGAAACTTACATAGACAGTGCTTCAATAATCACAGTGTCATTCTAAGAAAAAGGATACTAATTTCTGAAAAGGTGGTTGATAATAAAAATAATGAGGTAGAACTCTGTAATAATCACAAAAGTAACAGTAGTTTTAGGAGTTCTTAATCAGACACTTTCCAAAGCACAGCTGGTTTAGCAGAAAAAATTAGAGTGCATTCAATGTAAAAAATTATCTGACATGTATCTGCACCTACAGTAATAGATCGTTATGTTCTATTTTCAAAGATATAATAGAAACTGAGAAAGTAATGGGGTTTTATTCCAGGTGATTAGAACAACTGCTTATGGAAAAATCAGTTTTAAATGTAGAGAATAATCACAAAAATTTCTCCCTTCTGGTGGCAAAAAGAAGTTTGAAAAAAAAAAAAAAAGAAAAAAAAATGCAGATAAACAGTATTATTCAGTCAAACCACAGGTGTTTGGTACCATCTGCTTGCTTAAGTACTCATAGCATGTTTAAAATCTAAGTTATGAAAGTGGATACATGGAAAAATGATAGTTCTAAGCATTACTGAAGACAATATTCTTACTGTAAATTATTTTATTTTTCTGTTTGGAACTTAACAAAGCTGTTAACAGCCTAACATGTAGGCTTAAACTTGGTGTTCTGCATGTTTCACTTCAAGACAATCAATTTCTTATTTACACATCAAATATTTCTGCCAGACTACCTCTTTAGGGCTGAAAAAGATGCACTGTGCTATCCATAATTAAATATTATATCTTCTTAAGGATTTATTTATTTATTTATTTACATTGCTTTGGTGCTAGTTGTCTTGGAACAAAGGTTAAAGATTTTAGAAGTAATTGGATGAAAATTGACATATTTACTGTCATTTGAAGTATTATGCTTGTTGAGCAAAGACTTACTAAACTGTAACAGTAAACTCTCTGAACAGGCCACTGCCATAATTGTACTTCCATAAGCACCAATAACTCCTCCCCTGGTCTTTCCCCACACTTCCTCCTGGTAAGTTCATGGTTGTTGATAGAATCACGGAATCACGGAATCACGGAATTTTCAGAGTTGGAAGGGACCTCTAGAGATCATCTAGTCCAACTCCACTGCCAAAGCAGGATTGCCTAGAGCAGATTACTCAGAACTGCATCCAGCCGAGTCTTGAAAATCTCCAGAGAAGGGGACTCCACAACCTCCCTGGGCAGCCTGTGCCAGTGCTCTGTCACCCTAACCGTAAAGAAGTTTTTCCGTATATTTGAACGGAACCTCCTATGTTCCAACTTGTGCCCATTGCCCCTCATCCTGTCATTGGGAACCACTGAAAAGAGTCTGGCTCCATCCTCCTTCAACCCACCCTTAAGATACTTGTACGCAAAAAAAAAATGAGAGACTGAAAAATAGGCAAAATACTTGGATATGAATGCTGAGATTCCAGATCAAGTTCAACTGTGGTAACTTGCAAACTTCTATTAAAACAAAACAAAACAACAAAACCAAATCCCCCCAAACAAACAAAAAAACCCACAACAAAACCCCATAAATCTTAAGTATATGAAGTCAGAGACAAAGCTGACATCTAACTCCTTGACATGAAATACAGGGAACAGAAAGATGACAATGTCTTTAATACCACGGAAAAGGAAACCTGCAGAACAAATTCTGAGATAGTACAAAAGCAAGATCTGGAAAGTAACCATTGGTGTCATGAGTAAATGAAATGTCAAAATGGACACAAAAAGCTATTTTAAGGTAAACTTACCTAATACAGGGGTAGCTTGACAATGAGATCATATAGTTACAAGGGCATATATTTTTAGAAAGGATTAATGTTTGAAACAAAGAGTGAAATAAAAATTGTCTGAGTTTCAGTTGTGCATACTCTTGAGGTTTTTTTTTTTATGAAGACACCTGTACGATATTTGGAAAAACACCACCTATACACTGTTTCCCCTTCAGTAGACTTCCCTTTATAGAAAGAAGGTATAGGATGGACCTGGAAGCTAGTTGAAAGAATGGAAAATTCAAATTTAAAAAATTGAGAGTTTTTGGTGGTGAATACTAAAGAAACCCCAGAAATATTGAGGGCCGTCATATTAGGATATGTGGTATAATGATTTTTTTTTGGAAGGTATAGTGTATTAATTCTACTTTATGTCATAATATACATGGGAAGGACGGATAGAAACAGTCCGTGATCCAAGAAAGACCTGTCCTTTTAGTATTGTAATTTTAATACAGAAAAAATACTGAAAAAAAACCCAAATGGGACTTTCAAGAAAGGAAATGAAACAAGTGACCACAACTGAGAAATGCATGTCTAACCAGCAGTGAAGATGAATGTGATGTGGTATGTGGAACTCTGTGTAATAAAACACAGAATTTCTACATTCCTATGATAAAAAAAAAAAACCACAGCAAGAAAAAGTAAAACACACATATTGAGTATAGTTTAGTCTTTTTACATGATCCCAGATTTACCAAAGGAATATATGAATATACAGCTAAGGAAAGTACAACAAGGAAAAAGAACAGAATAGCTTTAGGAGTTTCAGACTTTTGCCATGTAGTTTGAAATTGTATGAAATTAGTTGTAATGGGTTAAATGAATAAAGACAAATACTATGAGCATTATACATTAGAAAAATGTAAAGGCTGCCATATTAAAATCACAAGTTTAGAGATGTCTCAAATCTAAAAGCCGAGAAATGTGCAAATGTAGAAATAACTGTCAAAATTCTATTAAATAGACTGGTAGTGTCCAAGAGAAACTTGGTTGTTTGTATTATAGAATAATTAAATAAATGAGATTTCAGATCTGTGCTACTCTAAAGATTAAAAGGAAGAAAAAGCAAATAGGGTTGCTAATAAAATTAACTCTTTCCCTAATAAAGGGAAATCAACAGGCGTAAATGCAAAATTCCTGATTTTGCAGGTACTTATGAACAAGAGGGGAAATACAAAATGATTCTCTTCACCAAGTGTTGGATTTTTTATTTTTCTTTGTCTTTTTACTGGGATACTTTTTTGATCACTCCCTTTTCTCTTATAAAATAATCACAAACTGGTATTTCAGTTTTAGCTGAGAAAAAGAAAATTTTCAAAGAAACAGTACTAGATCTAATATTCTTAAGGCTGGATAATGGATCTATTAACAAATAAATCTTGTTGCTAAAGCCATTTAAATAGTAGAAATATTCCATTGCTGCTGCTTACACATGCTTAATTATATCAACACCAGTTTTGCCCTAGTATAGCTATTTGAATTTTTCTGTAGCTTTCAGCTATGTAAGTAATGAACCTGGGGATCACAATGGCAACACATTTGGTAAATGCTTTCTCTTTTTTAATGTTAAGTGAGTCGGTAATCTCTACTTCCAACTACTGTTGTCAGCCCTGTGTGAAAAGCTGCGTAAATGGGTTTCACACAGCAATATAATCATAGATTAGAAAAAAAAAAATGGAAATGGATGTTAAAAGTTAACTTGGAAAAAATAAGTCAGTCACCTCTTAGGAACACTGCTAACTAGCTTTCAATGTCATAAACATGCTTTTTATAGAAAAAAAAAAGATAAAAAAAATTCTGTTATTTTCAGAGAAAATAAACTGTAACAAGTTCTGTAAGAAGCTTGTTCACTGTTGTTGAGGTTTACTCTTTCTGTTGACCTGTTCTCTGTATTTAAAAGTCAAGGGTAATTAGTCACCTTTTTTATTCTTAATGCAAGATTTTAATTTCCATACTTATGCCTCAGGCCTCTGACTTTCACACTAAGACTGTTCTTCTGGAAACAGTATAAGTTTTCTGCCCAAAACACACAGAAGAGGATCACCCACTTAAAATCTGTTTGAAAGCCTTAGCAATCTAATTTATCCAGAAAAAAAACAAAAACAAAAACAAAAACAAAACTTATCACTGTACTGTTTTAAAGACCCTACAGCAGTTAGCATTGACCAGTTTATGCCCTCTGTGAAAGATGGAAAAAGACAGATACCTAGTCTTGGTGATCAATTAGTAATTTATCACACATTTAAAGATTATTCATCTGTATCACACCCAACAAAATAATTATCTTAGTTTTTCATGATGAAATTGAGGTTTATAAAAAGATTTCACATCAATTAAATAATTAACAAATAAAGGAATGAATACCAATACCTGCTGATCATGGACTAACTTTCAAAACCCCAATATTTACTGAGAAAAATAATTATTACTTACAATATTATTACAATTGCTTACAATATTACAATAAATATTACATGCAAAGATGTAATGAATATGAGGAAAAGTCCAGAATGCATGCAGAAGTGTTAGGAGGTCAAATCTTTGAAGGTTTGCTTGAACAAGTGGAGAAAACAGTTTCAAGTACACAATGAAATTTAGTACTTTTCAGCAGGTATTAGTTGATAAGACTAAAAGAGGGGAACATTTATTATTTATTGTTTAATAATAAAGTTGCCAGAAGGATCAGCAAGGAAGGAAGCTCTTAAAAGGTGACAAGCAAGGAAAAAGATTATTCATGTTTGGATACACACAAAATGAAGCCTCAGGAAGCACTGGACAAGCTACAGATCTGTAACAATATCACAGAGAACACTTAGCAGAATTGAGGAAACAGTACATTTTATCTTTTTTATCATTATCTAGGAAAGCCTAGAAAATTATTGTCTCAAAGGAAGCATTGCTTATATTAAACATTTCTACAATGCCCTTTTTTTTCAGTTTTTTTTTCAGTTATTTTTGTGAAAAGACAATTTTCAAATAATAATGAATATAGACAGTGTTCTGAAAAAGAAAGAATTATCTGGAGGTCCTGGGATATCCTGGAGTCATTAGACAACCAGCCTGTCTTCTAACTACAGAAGTTTCCTGTAAGCATCTGCAAACTGACCATTATAAACCCCCATATTGATAACTCAAATTTACTTGGAGATTTGGAAAAACAACAATCACATCCTGACACAAAGGCAACAATGTCACCATTTTGCCATGAAACTTTTTTTCTGCTAAACCTTATGGATATCATACAGTTCAATGAAGAGGAAAACAAATCTTTTTCTTTGACTTGGACAAAACAATGTTCTAGTCTTGTGCAAGATTTTT
Source organism: Himantopus leucocephalus (assembly GCA_003993805.1). Classification (NCBI taxonomy): domain Eukaryota; kingdom Metazoa; phylum Chordata; class Aves; order Charadriiformes; family Recurvirostridae; genus Himantopus; species Himantopus leucocephalus. Next base: position 1,513,621 of record RSEF01000020.1, read on the forward strand.
TTTTTTCTCTGAAACATATGCAGAGTTAAAATACATTCTGAAAGTGGAAAAATTCATCCTGAATTTATGAAGTTATGGTCTGTACTGGGTCTGGCTGTGACAATGCTAATTCATAACAGTAGTATGGTGCTATGTTTTGGATTTGTGACAAAAACAGGGTTGGTAAAGTCACTGTAAATCAGCAGAAACAAACTTTCTAAGACTTAATTTAAGTTTAGAAAGCAGGCACTTCTTTATTATGGTGCCGGACACACAGGGGTTGCGCGGCCTAGTATGCATACCGGATTGCTCTACTTACAGAAATTATATACAGTCAGAATATACATATTCATCATATTTCTGAGAAATAATTAACA
>RSEF01000020.1:1522349-1542791 GCA_003993805.1 Himantopus leucocephalus
AAAAAAAAAAAAAAAAAACCAAACCAGAAAACAAACCAATAAAATCTATATTGTTGTCTCATGTCCTGACTCCCTGCTAATTTCTCAACAAGTATCTGACTCATATTGAAGGAAAAGTATGCCCAGGTGGCCAAGAAGGCCAGCAGCATCCTGGCCCATAGTGTGGCCAGCAGCACTAGGGCAGTGATTGCCCCCCCACCCAGTACTCGGCACTGGTGAGACCCCACCTGGAGTACTGTGTTCAGTTTTGGCCCCTCACGACAAGAAAGACATTGAGGTGCTGGAGCGTGTCCAGAGAAGGGCAACAGAGCTGGTGAGGGGTCTGGAGCAGAAGTCTGATGAGGAGCNGGGGGGGGGTGGTGGTGGTGGGGGTGGTGTCGGTCTCTTCTCCCAAGTTACAAGTGACAGGACAAGAGGAAACAACCTCAAGTTGTGCCAGAGGAGGTTTAGATTGGATATTCAGAAAAACTGCTTCATGGAAAGGTTGTCAAGCATTGGAACAGGTTGCCCAGGGGAGCAGTTGAGTCACCGTACCTGGAGGTATTTAAAAGATGTGTAGGTGTGGCACTCGGGGACGTGGTTTAGTGGTGGACTTGGCAGTGTTAGGTTTATGGTTGGACTCGATCTTAAAGGTCTTTTCCAACCTAAATGATTCTATGAAATCACTCGGTCTCATTGCTTGCTTGCTTTTTATTGGCAAGAGCACACCTGCTGTCGCAGAGAGCTTCACTAAATCACTTACAACTAATTTTTTAGCTGTTTTCTCTTTTTTGTTTTTAACCTACATGCAATTAATTCAGTAGTCAGTCTAGCTTGAGGTCGAGCACCTTGACTCCCTGAATACGGATTGTCGGTCCCAGTGTGATGGCCTTACACTGGTTCTAGCAGGAGCTAACGAATGGAGAGCAGCAGCACCGAAGAGAGCCCGGCATCTGTAGGTATGGAGGCCCGCGACTGCCCCCTCCTCGGCGCTGAAACCCCCTGCATCAGCTCATACAGCATCCCACATCTGGCGCGGTGAGTCCTATGACAGTGACAGACCACAGCTTTTCTCGCTTGTGTGACTCTGCAGAGCAGATGTCGCGCAGGCGGGGCGAGATGCGAGCTGCAGGTGCTCTGGGTCTGGCCCAGGATCCCGGAGAGGGGGGAGATGGCTCAGTGCGCCGTGCTGCAAACCTAGAGCCCTCCGCATGGGCAGGGATGAGCGGGTGAGGTGGGAACAAATGCATGTTTCATACTCAAATGTGTGAAACTCAACAGGTCTGGTGTGCGGGCAAGGGGGGTGATGCACTTAATCGTACGCTTGCACGTGTTCTCGGTGGAAGGCACCACGGGGAGGCTGTGCTGGCACGGCGAGGAGCGCTGCTCCGCTCTGCCCTTCGTCGGGCTCGCGTCCTCAGCCAGGCTGAGCAAATGTAGTCGGCGTTAGAGCAGCCCGGTTCATAAGCTGCTTCCTCCGACCTTGTTTGCAGGCTCGTTCTGAAAGGCAAAAGTTAAAAGAAGTGAGAATTCCAACTCTGCATAAATGAGGTCCAGTTTGGGAAAGGGTGTATTGTACATCAGAGGAATGTACCGAGGCTGTGTGCTGTCTTCCATGAAATAGGGATTGACTCAGATTTACAGCTTGCCCCCACCCCTCTATCCCCCAAATACTGGCAACCACTGGCTGAGAACTGGGAAATGCCCAAGTCCGCTCTAGTTAATAGCTGTTCCTCAAATTTAGCCATTCCTAGCTATTAATTTAACAGCCGTTTTTAAGTAGGCCAGGGGAAAAAAAACCCAGTAATAAAGTAGCGCTAAACCAGACCTGGCTACCACAGTGGGAAAAGTTCTTGTTTAATGCTATCACCAACTTCATGTTGTTTTTTAACACCGGTTTCCACTGGCCCACTGCCATCGGTGGGGTCAGGCTGTCGCAGGATGGTAATGAGCACTGTCGTCTGCCCCTACAAGATGATTGCACCTGGTAGTAAAATGAAATTAATGATGAAGGATTGTACTCCTCATCTTTAGACAGGTCTTTGCTCTGGCCAAGAATAATAATCACATATTTCCTCAAATGTCTTTCAGATTCATTTTCTGTTAATTCTTTCCTTATTTGTTACTGATGAAAATATTATTCTTTTGTAAATACGGCAACTCTTGCCCCTGTTTTTATTCCACTGTCGAGTCAGAAGTGTGATAAGAAAGTACAGGCTGTGCATTTTTCTCTATTTATCTCAACCACATACACCAGTCTCCATGATTTTTTTAAAAAGCAACTGATTTGCANTTTTTTTTTTTTTTTTTTTTTTCCCTGCACAGCTAGATGCTCTGTGAAATAGAGATTGATGGAGGCATAAAGATAGCCTTAGGGAACAGGGATCACTGCGAGCGGAGAACAAAGGATGGGTAAATCAATGTTCCACTGATGACTCCGTGATTCATGACTGAGCTTGTGTTCGTAGCCGTGGTTCTTTTTGAAGATGATGCGAAGTTTCTCAGAAGCCACTTGTGGTTTTTAGCTTTTGGGGCTTTCTTGCTAAGATAAATCAAATGTAGTAAATGTACACTGTAAAGCCTCAGTGGTTTTTGCAGTAGAATTGTTTGCCACTGGGCAACTTTGCACAACTATAAGAAGCATCAATTACAATTAAGTACTTTTCTTTTTTTCCTTTTTTAAAATCACTAACCCTTCATGAGTGCTTGTGGTTTGCACGCCAACGTAGAAAAAGGAAAAACAAACAGACTGAAAGAGGTGGGGGGGAAAAAAAAGAAAAGTCCTGTGGAAAAGTACTTCCAGAAGTTAATAGGATGAAAACAAAAGGTGTCTAAGGTTCTGCAGCGTCCGTTTGAGCTGGATGGCGACTGACATACCTTCTGCTGAAATGCCGTAGCAGAGAGACTGAACTCTTTAGGAGGTTTAGAAAGTCTACAGCAGTGTTTTTACTTCTTGTTCCATCTGTAGAGTCCAGAGACACTTTTCAGCAAACCTGTTACTTTTCTGTAGCACTCTGGTTTTGGTTTAATCAACTGGGAAATCATTTTCCATGGGGAATATCAGAGGGACCACGTTCATCGGCGTGTGCTCTGTTTCCCTGATGGAAGAGCAGCACTTCAGAAGTAAACTGAACAGCTCCTTGGTTGCAATATTGCAGATGTTGGAAGCACCTTTAAATGCTTTAATCAGGCTGACACTCAGATTTTGTTTTGAGCCGGTGCTTATTGTAGGTATCTCCTTTGCATTAGTAACTTGATTTCCACTCAGAACAAACATTTGGCGGTCCTGCTTTTCCTCCCCTCCAAAACTTCCTTCCCTATGTGTATTTTATTAACTTGATGCAAACTCCTTTTGACCTCTTTTTGGCAGTGAAGGCCTTTGCCTGTGATATTGTCTGACCTGCCACCGAGATGCCATTTTGTCGATGGAGAACACCACCTCTGGCCAAACGCTTGCACTTGGAAGGAAGCAGTAGCGATGGAGTGATGTTGAACAAGTCGAAGAGAATAAAGGGACCACCTGGTATGCTCATTTAGTGCCTCAAATATTTGCTTCCCAAATGGAGGAATTATTATGAATTGAATCACAGCTTTATAGCAAGGAGGTCTCTTACACACTAAAACCTTCGAGCTTAAAGTGGTCTGCCTCTGCCGGGTAGTTCTGAGGTCTTTTCAGAGTGAGGGACCCCGGCTGTTGAGTTACTTTAAATGCCTCTGCTCCCACTTCTATTCTAGAATAATTAAAGAATTGCTCTCTTTCACTAACAGGTGAAAGACCATTAGCCTTTAGTGAATTTAAATGTGTGGTTTGGTTTTTTTTTTTTTAAATGCCTCATTTGTTTGTTTTGGAACACAAGGAAGGGTGAGACCGTATATTCTCATGGTTGATTTCTGGCTATTACTGTTTTAAGTTGTATAGTACTGTCATTTACCGATTTGCGGCGGCTGTGCAGAGCCAAGAGAAGCCCATATGAGGTCACAAATGACCTTGTAGCTGAGGAAAGTGCCCAAAATAGCAAGGGTACCACAAGAATGCTGTTATTGGCTAAATCCACCTGATGGGAGAGAGTAAGTGACGAAGGTGTTTATTAAAGTATATTAAAGTCAATAGAAGATTTCCACTGATTCAAAGGGGGCTGAACTGGATCACTGGGGAGGGTATATTTTTGTCTTTTCCCGCCTTTATATGTGTTAAATGAATGCCACATGTGAATTGTGTTATGACACTGTTACAGCCATTTTAGGGCTCCCATATTTCAGGCCAGGATTTCATCTCAAAGGATTTCCTGGATAGAAATACGTGAGCATATGCCATGCAGCAATTGTGATGTTTTTTCATGTCACTGGAAAATCTTGCAGAAATGACTAAGGCCTCCTTTTTCTTCTGAGAGAGGTGGGAAAGGGACTTAGCCATATGTTGGCCATCTGCATATCATCTGAGAAGTTTGCCAATAAAATCTTTGTGTTACCTCAGAAAGTAATCTGCCGGCACCACAAATTTAAGAAGGGCACTTTGAGAGTGATGGATTGCTCTTTCAGGCAGCCTAGTGCGTCTCTGGCCTCGGGCTGCTGTTCCAGATGGGGATGGTCTCCTGTAGGTCCCGTGTCACGTCTGCCAACCTCGCAGGGGCGTTCCTGATGTGTCGAAGGTGGCACTGGGCACATACACTGTTGCTGCTGAACTGGTCCTTTTGTGGAAGTCTGTTACCGGGGAGGGGGGGACAGGGGGAGAGGAAAGTGTGAGGGAGCAAATTTTCATATCCCTTTTCTTACCTCCTTCAAATATAACTGTGGAAGAAGCAGATAATACCTGTGTTGATTCTGGAGGACCAGAAAAACCTAACCTAGCCCAGCATGCCAGACTGCCATTTGGGTGTCTTGGCCCCCGGGTCACAGTGATTTGCTGGGGAAGGGGAAGAAAATTCCACCGAATCTTCCCTAAGTATAAAACTTCTCTCACTGTTATTCAATGTAGTGGAAATAGCTAATCAACAACAGACCTGCAAGCTCCTGCTGACTTCAGGATCCTTGATATATTGTTGGATCTGAAGCACTGTTAAAGCATTTTAGATCAGAGATCAGCAGAACATCCCAGGATCTCTAATCTGGAGCAGGTGTTGTTGTGTTCAAGAATGGCACTAGGCGTGTTATGGGTACTAGGATATTACAGCAGGTCCTGTAGCTGACTAGGTGACTAAGTTGGGTGAGGAGCCACAAGATTTCACTTCCATTTTACAGGCTTAAGGAGCTACTAAGAGTGAGGAAATGCGTTGTGGGTCTGTTGCATGTGTTCCCGTGCTTTGTGCATTGACGGGAGCTAATGATGCCATTGAAAAACACCTAGTGGAGTCTGGATACTGCCAAAATGAGGGCTGAAACAGCTCAGAGCGGAGACTGTACGAACAGAGATGAAAGAGCCGCTCACGGAGGGCCAAGATTCAGCGCTGCCCGTGTGTCAGCCCACCTGTGATGCTCCCAGCTGCGTTATTATGACTTCATTGCGACTTGCTAACAGCAGCCTTTGGCAGGCTGGGGGACTTCACTCATGGCCTTTGGTGAGGTGCCCATCAAAAGTGACCTGGAACTTTGTCTCATCCCCACAGTTAGAAAAGCAAGCACTGGTTGAGGTGGTTTACATCTGAAACAGGAAGCAATTACTTCTTTTCAACTATGAAATGTGCTACAGAAATATAAGATTATGTTTTTGTTTGATAACATTTGCTGAGCGCTTTGTTTTGGGAATTAAGTGCCTGTGACCAATTTGTTCCAGGTATTACAATAGCTATTGGGATTTTGCAATGCAGTAACCATAGCACGCCACCCCACGTGTTTCCTTCTGTATGTTGGACATCGCTGTGTGGAGAAGGCTGTCCAGAAGGGCAACGGTTCAGAGCTCAGAAGTAGACAAAAAAAATTGTGAAGTGCTCCTGCATTTGTTAGGGGAGTCCGTTTTTAATTTTCTTTTTCAGCACTGATTCTGCAGTGCACAGTTATGTCTCTCTGAGTTAAATAGGATGCTGGATGTGAACAAATGCTGAATTGGTCTATTTAGTGTATTTATAGAGTCAATTCTGGCCATAGAATGGTCTAATTCAACTTGAAAAGCTTCGAAAAATGTTATTTAATGCCTTTTTGCATTGGCTGTGGATGTCATTTAATGTCTACACCCATACAGTGAGTGGCCTCAAGACTGCAGTATCTCACGAACAGCATGTCCACAATACTCTGAGAAGCATGTTTGCCGTACAACTAAGATGATGTAACTTTTGCACTGTAAAATAGAGCTCCCACAGAGTCAGCCTGGGGCACTATGTGTACAAATTCTTCCTTGGCTTCTCAGTTTGGTTATACAAATCTCTGTCTGGTTCTCCTATAATTCATTTTGTCATGAGGTTTGCACTATTTCTGCATCTCAAAGGGACTTTATTGAATCTTTCATTACCCTCAGCCAAAGCAGCAACACAGATACTGTTGACTCATCTATAGAACTCGGAAAAAGTTGCTCTACCTTCCATCAAATCTTTTCTTCTGCGAGAAGATGCTAAAGACTGGCATGGGGACTTGTTTATTTTCCTTCTGGGGTCTCCCAGACAGTTTCAGTAATTAGCTTGGAAAACTATGAGGTGTTTAGAGCTAGTTTGGTACAGTCATCACGATGTTAATTCTACCACTTGTTTTATCCATCAGGATAAACTTGAATTTATGGTCTTTGGGTGTGACAATAAGCGATCAAGTCAGGACTCTGGATGGGAAAATACAGTATCTGTTTTAAATTCACACAAGATAGGCAATATTTGGAAAAGCTAATAGTGTTTTATTTGTGCTTAATCCTACTAAGCTGTAATTAGGGTAAAATTTCCATTAGTTACTAGGAGCAAAATGACTCTGTCATGGAGCATTACTGGGTCTGTTTCTAAGCTTGGATTCCAATAAGTTTTCAGTGGAGACGTTTTGGTATGCGACAACTGAAAATGAAATACTCCATCTTTGTCATGTGTATGTTTTGTCTGCATGCCGATGACATTTCAGATAGGTCTCTTACGGAACTCTTGCACTTGCAAACACATCCTCAATGTACGTATCTGTTCCAACTAAATACAGGAAGCAAGTATTAGGTGTACATGTTTTACTGGTTTCTGTATCCTATCAATACCTCATGCAATGTGGTCTTTACCCAGAAAAGTAAAGTCACGAAGGCTAATAACAATTTCAGAGTACTTGACTATATATATTCTTTGGTGTGATAGATGAATGGCAAAGAAAGCATAACCTCTTTCTAATCAGTTCCAGTTACAGAAAAGGCTTATTAATAAACCACATTTGTCAAAGTGCACTACATATAAATGCTATATTAAAAAGTATGTGCATATGTGTTGAAAAACTAATCCCCTTGTTCTCATGTGAAAGGATCTTTCCTTTTCCTTCATTGGATATGTGCACCATCCTGTCCTCCGCTGGTTCAGCTTCCATGTCTCTAGCTCCTCGTCGTGGGCCGTGGCACTTTCCGTTTCCTTAGCCGGCAGCCACAAGCTCTGGCTGTCACCTTCGTTAATGATCTGGATGATGGGGCGGAGTGTGCCCTCAGCAAGTCTGCGTGTGACACAGCCCTGGGAGGAGTGGTATTTTTAGCCAGAGGGTTGTGATGCCGTCCAGAGGGACCTGGACAGGCTGGAGAAACAGTCTGACAGGAACCTCATGCAGTTCAACAAGGAGAAGCGCGAAGTCCTGCACCTGGGGAGGAACAGCCCCGTGCGCGAATATATGCTGGAGCCCACCCAGCTGGAAAGCAGCTTTGCCAAAAAGGACCCGAGGGGGTCCTGGTGAACATCAAGTTGGATGTGAGGCAGTGACATGCCCTTGGGCAAAAGAAGGCAAATGGTGTCCTGGGCTGCTTAGGAGGACTGTTGCCAGCAGGTCAAGGAGGTGATCCTTCCTCTCTGCTCAACACTGGTGAGGCCACACCCGGAGTACTGGGTCCAGTTTGGGACTCCCCAGCACGAGACAAATGGACATACTCCAGGGAGGTTGTAGAGTCTTCCTCCTTGGAGATATTTAAAAATTGTCTGGACGTTGTCCTAGGCAACCAGCTCGAGGTGGCCCTGCTTGAGCAGGGGGTTGGGCCACATGACTTCCAGAGGTCTCTGCTAACCTCAACCATTCTGTGACTCTGCTAAGCTGGAGTGGGAGCTGCTGTCTAGAGAACAGCTGTTGTTTGATTTCTGGCTCTTCTTGCCTCCCTTTCCTCTCCTCCTGCTCCCATCCACCCTGGTAAAATAGAATTTTTCTGACCAGTGGGATATTCTGGCAAGAAAATGGTATTTTTTCTACATGAGAAGTTGTGTGATTATTGATGTGATTTTAGTATCAACCAAGGACAACCTCTTATAGCTATGAGAATTTTGAAACAACTTGATGGGAACCTACATCTTTACCTAGTAAAAGAAGGGGACAAATTCGGTTTCCTAAGCTCGTTGTAATGTATCATTCTTCCTTCTCATCCTCTTTTTATCATAACTGAATGGCTTACAGATTCCTGAGCCAGAATATCCGATTAAAAGACATACTTAAGTACATTTAAAAGAATTCAAGCTTGCATCATGTATGACAGCTGATGAGTTTTATGAAAGATAAGGTACACAATAACATCCTGTCATCATTTGGGCTCTTTCTTAGATTAATCTGTCACCGATATGTATCTCTAAGATGAACAAACATTTCTGTCAACATCTGACATGTGTTTTGAGCTCTGTGCTTTGGATTGATTGTTAGAAGAAAAAACAAAAAGTTCACACAGCTTGAGCCCCTTGAGAATGTCGTCTGCATCATCTTTGCCCGCCTGGAAGACTTTTGTAGCCCTCAGCTGTGGTTAGAAGTAAATCAGTAAAGAAATTTCCTCCCAATTAGACCTGCACAGAGCATTAGAAAATCCAGGATTTGGACTGGACATTCATGGTTAGAAAACACCTGATTGTGAAAGCTAAAGAGCAGCAGTAGGGACACTGGTGCAGCCATCTAGCAGGCAGGCGGAGTGAGCGTGGAAGATGTGGTTTTAGGCCTGGGAGCATACGTGGCTCCTGTGGTGACCGGCAAAAGTGGTGGGATGAAGGGAAAATACTAAAATCATGAAAGGCCAACGGAAGAAAAAATTGTGCACAGGAGTGGGGGAAAGGAACATTATACACGTGGAACAGAGGAGGTAAAAAGCCAGAGCTGGAGTCTGGCAGATGAAGAGTCTTCAGTGTTGGGGACAGCTTCTGGGTCTGCTCCCTCCTTGCTCTCCTGTGACCTACCACATCTCTCCTGGTAGTTTGACCAAGAAGGGGTTTCCTCCTGTGCCATCTTGGATCACTCAAGATTAATGCAAAGAACTTCAAGAACAAGAGGAAGATGTCTTGTAGACACCGGTTTGCTGCTGTCTTGAGCTTCATCCGTACCTTCAGAGATGTTTCTGAGACTTTAAGGGTTGATACAACGTTGGTTATTTTTTTTCTTCCTGTGGTCACTGGTTGCATGCAGCACAAGGAGATTGCCACCTAAATTCGTGCTTGGGGTAGGTGTTGGGAGTTGCCCGTAGTAAGAATGGGCAAAGAAAAAGAGATCAATTGCTTGTAATGGTTTTCTTCAAGATGTATGTGTGGGATACACATTCATTTTTTGCTCATCTTTCCTTTCTTCCTCAGAGCCCTGAGTATGTGTTCCTGCTTTTGGGCTCTATATGCACTGTGTCCGNAGATGTATGTGTGGGATACACATTCATTTTTTGCTCATCTTTCCCTTCTTCCTCAGAGCCCTGAGTATGTGTTCCCGCTTTTGGGCTCTATATGCACTGTGTCCATGGCAGCAGGAGAAGAGCTGAGGACTCTATTCCTATGGATACAACTGGGGGAAAAAAATCTTATTTTTAAGTCATGAGGCACAGATACGTTCAGGGTTCAAATACACGTGTATTACACACCTTGGAGATACTGGTTATGGTAGAATGACTAAAACCCCTGGAGGTGGAAGTACTGATGCTCAGCTGGGGATGATTAAAAAATTCCCTTATCGATTTGGATCTGTCTTTCCAGGTAGAATAACCTGTATAAATTATCATCCTGATATTTGCTGAACATGTGAAAAGGGAGTTAATGCTGAAACCTGCATTTTCCACATGATATTTTGGCTGTTCTGGAAGCTGGTGCTGTGCTGTCCTTGTGGGCAAACCCAAGCTTTGGTCCCTCCCTGGATTAACCAGTCCTGGTTTAGTGTGGCCGTTTGTGTGCCATTGGAACAGGGGTTTTGGTGCTGGCTAGGTAATACTGCGGTCTGTGGTTAACATCACCCTTCAAAAAAACCCCCCAAATCCCAAACATACAAGAAAGCCCCAAACCAACAAGAACGCAGAATTCTTCTTAAAATGCAGATCAGTTTTGCTAAAAATACTTGTTCAATGTCAATCTCTCTGCTCGTCTGAAAAAAGCATCCTGTTTGTGGTAGCATTAACCCCATGAAAAAAAACATTGTGCATTTAATTTTAAGAGGGGCAAGTCCAAGCTGCCAGCTTCAAAGCTCTGTGATTGCTTTAAACATGGGGCAGTTTGAAATATACACTTGAGAAGCTAATGAAAGACAGAAGCCTTATTGTGTTCCCAGTTTGGCTTAGCACTTTGGGTTTAACATTAGACATTGGCAGATGGTCTGAAAAATTCGGCATTTGCACAAAGCACAGTAGTGACAGCATGAATTCAAGTGTGGTTTGCAGGTTTTGAAGTTTGGCACACAGTCAGCCGCTGGTGTGGGCCTTGGTTTCGGAGATGTCTTCGGTTCAGCATTTTTCTAGAAGAAAAAAAACCACGAAAATTCATATAAACGTAAAATGAGCATGGGGCAGAGTAAAGCATAGGTGCAAAGAGAGTGAACTGGGGGAGCTTCTAGCTTGAGATGAGGAGGCGGTTGGTAGCAGNTTCTAGCTTGAGATGAGGAGGCGGTGGTTAGCATTGGGACTTACGTGGTGGGACCGGGTCATGGGAAATGCTGGCTTGAGACCAGCCTACCGAGCAAAACGGTAAACCTCGTGCGCCCCGTATTTTGAGCCATTAGAAACATGACTGGATAGATAGAGCGTTGGAAAACGCTCTGCAGGGAAGAATGGGGCAGCAGCGAAGAGAGGGATGCAAGACTGCAAAAACAATAACGTTATCAGTAAAAGAAAGGAAGGAATTACTCTTGGATCCCCAAACTTTTCAATTGAAAGAGTGAAACCTCCCTGTCAATCTGTGGGGCCGGTTCCCACTTTGTTTCCTGAGCTGCGAGGCTGAGAGAGAGGGGAGGTGACCTGGCAGCGCTGTACCTCGCATGGTTTGTTTGTCAAGCCGCCTCTGGAGCTCGGTAATCCTTTGTGCATCGGATTTGTGCATGGGAATCCTCAGCTGCCAACACGGGTAAGTGAGATGAAAAAGATCTCTCGGCCTACCCAAGGAGGGCTGCTTCTCTGTCTGTGCTTTGGAAAGGTGGAACACTTTGGATTGACCAGCACGCGCCTGGACCTGGGAGAGCTCTCCCACCAGCTAGAGGCACCCTATGCATTTTTCGAACTTGGTAGTTTCTCAGAAGTTTCAATTTTAAGGTGAAATGTTCAGTGGTCTCGAAGTGCCTTAGGAGCTTTTAAGCCAAAATACTTCAATAGAGTTTGATGGTACGAACGTCCTGCTTTGAGCTGAAGGTGGAACTTAATGACATCCTGAGGCCCCTTTCAACCTGGGTCATCCTGCGAATTCAGGAAGTGTTTCAAGGAAATTTAACCATACAAGTCATCAATTGGAAAGGAAAGAAGGAGCTCTAAATGTTTCTGGTTGCAGCAATGACTGGTTTGGCTGTAAATGGATATCATGACATATTAAAAATAAAGTAAAAATGCTATTTTCTACTCTTCCAGACAATCTTTCAAATACAGGGGTCTCGTCCATGTAATACCTCACATTGGAGACCTATGGCTAACATCACACTAAGGAAATCTACCAACCTGAATGTACTGATCTGATAAAATTACTAGTTCACATTTTCAACCAAATACCGACTTCTTTGTATGCCTCTCCTTTAATTCTTTGGCACCAGCGGTTACAAATCAGCAGACAGTGAGTCTGTGCCCCTGGGCTGCGGAGCCTGTACAGTTACCCCACAGGGTGTGGCTGGGAATGATGCCTCTTTACGGCGGATCCCTAAAGAATTTTACAAATACTTAAATCAGCTCAAGGTTAAAGTACCTTTTGTGTAAGAGAGGACTGTAAGAACCAAAAGCAAAACCAAAACCAGCAAGACCCCCCCAAACCCAAACGATAACCTCTGACTAATCTAAGATTGCATAGTTTTCTTTCTACCATTAATGTTTTACATCTCTTTTTACAGTATTGAGTACTTCAAACTGTATGTAAATTATTTACATTGGGCAATGCTGTAAAAGCCTCGCAGATGAATGCACCCAGGAAAACTATAGAAGTAATAAACTGTTCTAATTCAACAGTGTTTTCTGAACCGCCGCCTACCTTGGAAGATTTCTTGTTCTCCGCTTCTTTCCTGCTGACTTTCTGGGATCTTTTAGTTAAGTCTTCAAAGAGAATAGCACAACATAAAATTAAGTCAATTTTACAGCAAATGTTACTTAATTGAGATGCTTAACACTGTTGTTGTGCGAGAGAAGGCATCGCCACCTCGTCACTGCGTGTTTCTGAGCGAAGAGGTCCATCTGTAGGAGCTGCCCTCACTTACACGTAGCACGGCTGAACTCCTGCCGTCACTGTTGGTCGGGTGAAGCAGAAGAGCACTGACATTTGTATTTTAGGAGGGCTTTTTTTTGCACATTGTTTGGTCAGATGCGAACAAGGAAAATAATTTCAGAGAAATAAAAAAAGATGGGGGTACTTATGCACATTAGTCGCATGAACAAAAATAGGAAAAGCCTTTAGAATTCACTTCTTTTTTTCCCCCCTGTTAAAAGGTGGTGTTACCTGCATAATTTTGGCAGGAATGAATAAGTGTATGCTGGTTTTCACATGCAAAAAACTCTCTGTTGATTTGGCATGAACTCTTTGTCTGTATGATGCCACCGTTCATTCTTCAGTTCTTTGTTCCTTTTTCCTTTACCACCTTGCTTTACAAAATGTTACTTGCAAAGGTGAGAGGAGGCTGAGGGGAGACCTTATTGCTCTCTACAACTACCTGAAAGGAGCTTGTAGAGATGTGGGCGTTGGTCTCTTCTCCCAAGTTACAACTGACAGAAGAGGAAACAGCCTCAAGTTGTGCCAGGGGAGGTTTAGGTTGGACATTAGGAAAAATTTCTTCACTGAAAGGGTTATCAAACACCGGAAGAGGCTACCCAGGGAAGTGGTTGAATCACCATCCTCAGATGTATTTAAAAGCCGTCTAGATATGGTGCTCAGGGACATGGTTTAGAAGAGGGCGCGGTAGAGTTAGATAACGGTTGGACTTGGTGATCTTAAAGGTCTTTTCCAGCCACAACGATTCTATGATTCTATTAATGTGCCTGTAGCTTTGAAAGGTTTGTGAATACTTGTAGAGTTGAAGGTTGGATCTGGTAAATTTAGGTGGGGTGTGTTCAGCTATGCCTGATGTAACATTTATTTCTTTAGATCAAATCACTAGTATTTGTGAACTTCCTCATACTACCCCTTGAGGGCTAACAGCCTTCAATGCAGTTGTTGTTATTATTATCATGGCAGCTCTAATACTATTTATTATTATATATAAGCTCCCTGACTAAGACTTGCTTTGGGATCTAACACGAGACTGTTAAAGTGTGAGACACTTCCCAGCTCACTAATCTCTTATGGTATTTTTGATACCTTTATTCTGCGTGTGTGAGGTTTGTAATAAGCACTACATGTATGTAATGAATGATTGGGATAAAAAATGTACATATGCCCATCGATGAATGGTGGCTCCTTATCTATTCCAGTATTTGCCATCCATATCTTTTTTAATATTTAATAATTGCCAGGATTTACAGAATGACAAGTAGAAACTTTGGGTGGGTTTGCGGGGTTTCATTTATTATCCTTGCATCGTTATAGTTAGGGTTATACATCTCTAGGAAACAGTGGGAAGAAAAACTGTACTTCAAGCGTGTAAAGTTATGATCACTTAATAAGAGCATGTCTTAAAAAAGGCTTAGCACTAACTAGGATTAGTGGTTTAGATCCAGTTCCAGCTGGCAGATTGTGTTGGCTTTGCTATGCTGCCCTTCAGAACTTTCTGTCGGTAACCGAGATGCTTGTAAGCCCTTTAATTCTACAGCGATTTAACTTTCTGTAGTACAATTGTACAGGACTGTCTGGACTTTGCCTAGGAAACTGTTTCGGTAACATTCAGTTAAAGGGTATATGATGTCATTATACAGAGATTTAACCATTGGCGTGATGTAAATGCGCTTGAATTATTCCAGGGAATTCGGTAAAGAAGAAAATGATGCCCAGCGGGCAGATGGGAGGGAAATGTGGAGATGCTTTTTTTGAGAGGTGAGTGCTGTAATTGTCTCTTCTGTGGTTCCTCTGGGTTGGGTAAAACACCTGCTTTTCCCAACTGACCTCTAATCTCATATTCCTCGTGCTCTACCTACTGTGTTTCCAGCAGCTGCCCAACTGACCAGCAAAGCTCATCTCTGAAAATATGGGAAAACGTAATACAGGCTTGTGAAAATATTGATAACACGCACCTCTAACCCCTGTTGATACAACTGCAATTTGAAAAGCACGTATTAGTTAGATGATTGCATGTTTTACTAGTTGATGCTAGCAAATCCTCTGCTTACCTTTTAAGATGTGATTTAACTCCAGCCTCGGGTTTTATTGAATTCAAGCCAGACATATCACCGTTTCATACCATGAGCACTGTGATTGATTCACAGGTGTATAAACAGCTGATTGCAGAGGCGTTTTATTACTCAAGTATGTCTACAGCAACATTTAGAAACTGGGCTGTAACACGAGTGCCTTTGTCTCTGTACTGTGTGGCCAACCAGAAGGAACGGGACTTGGTCTAAGAACATGTCACAGAGATAGGAAGCTCTATCTAAAATGTTTAAACCAAGCTGACAAGAAATTTTTCTGTGAGCTTGTGCAAAAATAAATGATGTATACCAGCATGACAAATTATAGCTGATAAATCATAAAGAAATTGACGGTATCAGAGGGGGAGAGGAGGCTGTGGGTATTTAAACACTCTCTTAATATTTGCTCTAAATTAATTGATTCCGTGGCAGTGATGGGGCAGACCAGCCTGTCAGCCTTTTGCTATGACACTGCTGTTATACTAAATATCAGCACGTGCGGCTTGATCATCCCTCCGGAGTGCTGCAGAGGTTTTGCTGGGGCTGCAGGCAGAGGGAGCGCGGCAGGAGCCACCTCTGCCCCTGCCCTTCCCGCTCCTCTCGGGCTGCTTCTCCCCTCTGCTCTCCCCTCTTTGCATTCGTTTCTCCCGCTTTGACCTATTCCCATCCTCTGCGGGACTGTCTCCAAGGCGGCCTCCCTCCTCGAGCGACTCTTCCCACTCATTTCGGCACCCAGCGCCGTGAAGGGCACGGCTCCGTTTCTTCATCCAGCTGCTGCGCAAAGCGCAGAGCCCGGCAAAAAACAGGGGAAAAGGATGGGCCTCCAGTTATGTCTCACAACGTGCTGGAGCAAGGCAGGTGGCATTATTCCCAGCTCGCTTCGGTGAAAATGATGAGATCTGCCATCATCCCCCTGCCCCCAGCAGGTCTGGGAGGTTCCTTGGTCCAGTAACCTGAACCCCAAACCCACGTCAGCGCGTGTCCTTTCTGCTGCACCTTCTTTCTCCACCCATTTGAAAGGTCATGGCTAGGGACTTTCAAACACTCTTCATACGCCACGTATTAATGCGTGCTTTCGATTAATTTATATGTAGTTTATCAAGCTATAATTCGACTATTTTAGTCAGTAAGTGGTAGAGGTAATGTGGCTTCTGGTTGTCTATAATTCGACTATTTTAGTCAATAACTGGTGGAAGTAATGTGGCTTCTGGTTGTCTGAACTAAAACCCAGAAAGATTCGAGCATGTAACATTTTCAGCTACAAAATAAATTATTTCAAAACTTAGGACAGATTCTATAGAATGAGAAAAAGAGGAACAATTTGTCTGAGTTTTATTACTCTGTATTTGTTCAATTTTCTTTAGGTGTGGGGTTGTGGAGGATCAGCCTGGCCTCTTGCCTTTGGACAAGCGGGCAGCAGAAAGGCCTTGGGATACCTCTGGAAATGCCTCATGCCCCAAGAAAGTTTGCAGCCCTGGCCAGTGGTGCTACAGGGGGTTTCGATTCTGTATTTTCATTTTTGGAATAGTCAGCCCAGACAAGCGGACTATGGAAGAGGTGAGCGTTGGGCCGAGATTTGCTCTTTTGAATTATTCTTGCATTTTCAGCATCAAACGTTTATTCTGCTTGTATGCGTGTAGGAGAGGAACGGGTGTAAAGGTGAGCTGGAGGCTATGCTGTTTGCTTAGATTCAGCCCCGTAGATTCAGCTGTGGACTTCTTTTTTTACCTTGGCCAATTTCTTCACCTCTTTGTTGACTATAAAATGAGACAGCAGCGCAGCCGGCCTTCACGGCGGAGTGGTGAGGCTACGCGGGTGCTCTTGCAGACCACCAAACATGGGTCAGAGAGGGAGGAAAGGGGTTTGGGAGGCATTGCAGAACCACCCAAAGCAGAGGACCTGGCAGCGTTAGGGGATTTTTTTCTATCTTGGATGTCTGTTGGCAAAGCAAGATGGGACGACGCAGCCTATCTGCCGTGTTTAATGCAGGGGCACATTTTTGTGAGAAGATAGAGAAGTCAGTTGAAGGGAATGTATTTTATATCTCTGATTTTAACTGGAACAAAAAAAATATTGGAAGCGTGAGGCTGAAGGCATCTAGGATCACAAGGACCATGAAATGATATGGCTGGAAGGCTGCAGAACAGCACAAGCTTTAATAAACTTGAAGTTAAACAACCTTGAGTTAACTCAGGATTCAGAGGTTCCAATTTCATTGGAAGTGCACGTATGGGGGAACTGTTTCTCCTTAAAAAACCACTCTCCTGAACAAGAGTGCAGAGAAAATACGGGAAACAAGGTAAGAAACCAACCTGCTTTAAGCAAAAGTCCTGTCGAAAGGAGCTAAACAAGAGGAGTTTTATTTTTTTGAATTATTAAAATTTTGACAGAGTTATGAATGACATTCTGCAGCTAATTATCCCCAAATACCTGTGAGTTTCTTGAAAGAAAAAATTTGGCTTAAATTACATTGAAAGAGTTAGGGCAGACACTAGGAAAAAATTTTGCAAAGAAAAGATTTAAGCATTGCCCTAACAGGGTTCTTCCCTACCAGGACAGTCGGTCACCGGCCAGTAAGGGTAGGGACATAGCCAGTCCTGTCTTGGCTAAAGGGATGACCTCTGCCTCTCCCTCTCTTTTCTTCCCCTGGTTAAAGATCGCTTGGCGCACAGGTAAATTGAGGTTATATTAATACCTTAAAGAACTCTTGATTTCTCTGCCACAAGAGCAGATCCTAAAAAAATAAAAGTTATGTTCACTTTTTCTATTTGCACTCATCTTTCAAAGCAAGATTAATGCCCATATTAACAGAAAAACACTTCTCTGCAATATAAAAAGACTTACAGTATTATAGGACCTGAAGTGAAATCTGTAAAACTAGAATACGTTGTCTGATTTTTATTTATTTGTTTTCTTATTCTAAACTGTGGTTTGCCACGTTGCCGGTCTTGGATGCTGTGGCTGCGTTGCCGCTATTAAGGCATTTGTATGAAATTGCAATGTTGCGGTAAGCTATCAAAATAACCCATATTTATCAACAATTGTATTTTCTGCAAGTCTTGTTAATTTGGCACCGAATGGCAGCTTTTACTAACCTACTATGGAGATCGGTGGGAGATCTTGGAGATTCATTTTGTTGCTCCTCGACAGGGTGCATTCTGTCTTCTCTTCTATTACCAGATGGGAACTGGCAGCTCTGAGCAAACTGTAGCAGAGCAACAGGCTTAGGAAGAGGTTCTTAATTTCCATCCTGGGGAGGAAAAATTCCATTGTCGTGAAAACTAAAGTCGGTCAAAACCTGCACGTAGAAGAGATGCAAGGATAGGAATCTCAGCAATGGTTTTCTGTCGTGTTGTGCAGCTTTAGCAACATACTTTGACGATTCTTTTGTTTCCAGCACTTCGCCTCTGATACTGGAATGTCTGAGAGGAACAATGCTATCTCAAATATACCGCTCTTAGGTGGTCTTTTTTCCTTTTTTTCCCCGATTCTATCCTCAAAAAGCTTGTTTTCACAAAAACTGTGAGTTCTCCCCACTGAGTTTTACAGTGTTGATTATATGACCAAGGCAGGACTTCTGACACCTTAATCACATCATCAGATTTTCCCTAGAAAATCTTGTTTACAATTTTGTGCTAGAAAATCTAGAAAAATAATGGTAATTTCAAAAACCACAAATGATGTTTCCTATTAGTTTTCTCCATTTAAAAATAAGTCATGAAGAAATATCTTGTTTTATTATACCCTGATGTGGCTGCTCTGATCCCAGAGTGAATCACAGCCATAACTCACGCAAGTTATAAAAGGCCCAGTGCTGTAAAGAATTTATGGGCCTTAGGGCTTAGTATGTACTTAATAACTTCTAAGATGTAACAAAGTCTATGGGATTTCAGCATACTTATGGAGAAACCCGAACTTTGCAGAATGTGGCCATACACGTTGGAAGAAGGCCACTGGCCCTGGCCAACCTTGGTGTGACGCAGTGCAGCTGTAGGGGGTACACAGAGCGTATCACCATCCCGGTCTCCTTTTCTTGTGGATTCCTAACACTGTTGAAGTTTGAAGTTGATTTTTATTTCCCTGTGCATTAGTTTCACGCTGCATCAGAGTTGTGGGAGCCTTCCCCCAGAGGCACTCCTGATTTATGGGTAGCTTTTTATCAATGAAAAGCTACTAGTAGCAGTAAAAAGAGGGAGTGAAACCAAATGTTCTGAGCAATTAATCTGGTTGTAATGACTTAATTACTAGAGAGTTAAAAGATGAAGAATTTCTGCATCGGAAGAGCTTCAATCTAATCACTGCTGCTAAACTGACACTGTATTACACTTGCTTTTTAGATAACGGTTTAGGTCATAATCATAACCATTCAGGTCAAAATTAGAACTCCTTTTTATGTAACTAATTTTACCAACCTAAGTATCCCCAGTGATGCTCATATTCTAAGTATATGCTTAAAATTCATGAATAACGTCTTGCGTTCCCAAAGGCTTGTCTATGTTTTCCAAATATGCAGTCGGTCAAATAAATTACACTACTTAAAAGATCTTAGCTTGCTTAAAATTTAAGTATGCTATTTTTCACAGGAGCTAGGTATACAGGGAAGGAAAAAATTTTTTACAGTGAGGGCGGTGAAACCCTGGCCCAGGTTGCCCAGAGAGGTGGGAGATGCCCCATCCCTAGAGGTGTTCAAGGCCAGGTTGGACGGGGCTCTGAGCAACCTGATCTAGTTGGAGATGTCCCTACTCACTGCAGGGAGGTGGGACCAGATGACCTTTAAAAGGTCCCTTCCAACCCAAACCATTCTATGATCCTATGATACAGGGCACGTCTATGACAGGTAGATGTAGACATTTGCGTTCTAATTCTTTCCATGCCCTGAGCTGGAGTGAAAAGAGCAAGCTGTGAGCTGGAAGCTGTTTAGATTTGCACATAGCGGTGTTCATGCTGTAGATTGTGCTTTTTTAAGCAACTTTTTAGCCTAGTTGCAGGATATGCTTTAAAACATACCTATGATTTTCAGATCAGTGTGTGCTGCCCATCTGGAGTATTAGCATAGCTGGTATGTAACTGTCTGCTGGAGACAATGTCAACACGCCCCCAAAGCACTGTTTAAATAACCTTCTTCCACCCCAAAAATGTTGTTTCCATTTTACTGCCTTGTCCTTACCTCAGCAAAACTGCCAATGAATGCAATTGCGCCTGTGCAAATGTAACAAAATAGTCAAGTTTGACAGCTTGCATCTCTTCACTTCAAACAGAGCGACAGCTGAACGGGCTCTGGCAAACCTAGCTGCAGGCACCGATTTGAATTCTTGTGCGTATGTGGTGGGGTTTTTTTGCCAAAAGCACTTAGGTGGTGGGAATTTTACGGCCTTTGAGTGACTGTCTGAACCTGGAAAATGCATAGACTGGTGAATATGCATTTGATCTGAAAACTATGCCAACCGGCTAGAAAGGTAACGCTCCTTCGAGCTGCGTCGTCTGCTAGATGTGTGCAGCAGAGCTCACGAAAAGGCGAAAGAGGTGGAAAGTGGAATCAGAAGCGAAGATGAGAAAAAAGGTGCTTGTAATCTTGGGTTTCATCTTTTGCATCGTGTCACAAAACCCTTGCCCAAGATTGCTTGCTTTTTTTTTTTTTTTTT
>RSEF01000020.1:1544872-1557947 GCA_003993805.1 Himantopus leucocephalus
TCCAACTCTGAAAATTCCGTGATTCCGTGATTCCGTGAAAAGAACTGGAAGGGGAAGAAATAAATTACATTTTTTTCCATAAAAATACACCAGCCAGTAAGGAGCTGTGGACTATAATTTTTCTGATTTGTGCAAACTCATTTGCTTAATGTCACTTCTTAATTTTGCATGAAGCAGTCTTAGAACAATCTTTTACAAGAGGCTACATAAAGAAAAGAAAAGCTTTGTGACTGCAAATAGAAAATGCTTTTGGTATTCACCATTTAGGAAAGGGAAACTTCCTCAGTTATAATAAAAAGAGCTTTTAAAGGAATATTATCCAATCAGAGTTTGGACAGGCTTTTTATTGGTCTCACTTGTACCACTTGTACCAAGATAATTTCCTCAGGGCAAGCAGAAAACAGACCAAAGCTTTCCTGACACTGGGTTCCACCCTGCCAACAGTGCCCTGCTCAGAAATCTACTTTACACAACACTCACATCAGCAGCGATCCTTCCCCCTCACTGCCCTAACAGTGCATCCCTGTACGTACTTGTCTAAAAACCAGATTGTTTTGTTTCCACAGCCTGCCAGACAAATCAGAGAAGAGCTGGCAAGAGAATGTATCCACAGAAATATTTTCCATACATTTAAAAAGCCATGTGAGGGCATTTTCCCCTCATATACTCTGTCCCTCTCTTCCCTTTTCCACATATATTTTTGCCATCATTCTGCTGTTAACAATAAAAGTGGAATAAAGGCCTTACAGAGGCATTTGAGATAGTTTTACTGCAGTACTACTGTTCTCCAAGGTGTTTTGTTTTTTGCAATAAACCAGGATGACGGTTTTTCAGTAGGGCTGGAATAGTCTAGCTGGAAATTCAAACTTATGTTTAACCAGGCAGCTTAAGCAGGGACAGTAGCTGCCTGCACACCTCTGTGTATGCAATCTCCAATCCTGCACAGATAATACTCGCTTAGTCCTCTAAATGCCCTCTGAGTTTTGATAAGGGAGGATTATTGCCCCATTTTTACAGTAAGGGAAAACCACAGCAGAGAGCCAGAACCCAAGATCACAAGGTAACTCTGAAACTAACTCAGTCTTGATGCTGGGGTCACCATGTCAAAGAGGATGATGTTGACTTCACCTAAGTGAGGAATGAATGACAGGTAACAACTCTCCGCCTTCCCTGAACTGAACCTGCCTCAGGATTATTTTCCTCTACCCATCATACACATTAATGGCGAGTGGGCAGCTCAGCACTAATTCCCCAAGCCCAGGCATTCATCTAGGCAAGGAAGCTGACTTACCCCAGGTGTGAACGTATTCAACACAGGATCAGAGTGGATTACCACGTCAGACTTACTGCCAGCAAAAGAGAGACAAGGAGAGGGCTGAGTCCAGGCACCTATGAAAAATGGCTGGGTTTTGTCTGCAAAAAATTGTATTCATATATCATATCACCATACCTACTGTGGAAGAAGTTACTTTGATAAAGGAAGTGACTTTAACAGAGACACTTTTCAATGGTAACATTTACTGTCAATGTTCCAGTAATTACTGTATTCCTATAAAAGCTGTTATTTTTGAACCAGTGCCATGCAAGAGCCTTACATTCCATGTCTTCTGCAGCTCCTGTCAGCTCTGAGGAGAATTGCATGGTGTCTCCGGGCAAGGCAAGCTTGACACGCAGCAAAGCACAAGAGGCACAAAGAGGCTGATCCCTGCAGGATTCCCTTGTGAGGCAGCCCCATCTTGCACCTCTCATTCTGCCAGAAGGAAGGGGTGCCTGAGAAGGAAAGGGAGAGGGGCTTCTAACTATTTTTTCTGTCCTTGCTTTTGCTCAGGCCTCCACAAATGCCACAGGTATCCTTTGTGCTCAAGGAAGGCCAAAATTGCCATAAAACAAACCCAAAACAACCAGATGAAAAAAAACAACCAACAAACCCAAACAAAACTAACCCAAGAACACAGCACATTTCAAAGTAAGCGAAACCTTAAAGCATTTTAAAATATAGCACTGACTGCCAAAAGCTCTATTACTCAAGCTAAACATAGGTCCAACAAATGAGGATTTTTACAAAGGAGCAAAATAGACATCTGTGGATTTTCAGGACCTGGCAAGGTTAGAGCATTACAAATATAAGGGACAGGATAAGTGGCTTTATAGCTTGCGTTTTCCTTCCAGCTGCTAGGAAACACTCTTCAGTGAAAGAATAGGTAAGAGCCAGTGAAGATTATACCTTCCCAGACTCACACAGACCTTCAGAAAAAAACATCAGCCCTCATTCTGGAGCTCTGATTGCTTTTTCAGAGATAGAAACTCTTGTCTATGGAAACTCTTTGGTTTTGGATATTAGGATTTGCCAAAATAGATAAAAGACTACCTTGGCAGTTAAGATATTTTAATCAGAATCACCTGGATGGCACAAAATCTGTGTGATGAAATTCAATGGTAAAAATACACCTGTAATAGATTTCCCAGGAAAAAAACCCACCATGTTAGCTTTGTGACAAACATTTGCTTCTATTTCAGTAAACACAGGATTCTGCTACAACAGTAAAGAAAAACATTGTACAAATAAATATATTGTCTTCCCCTGGGATTTTCAAAAGACAAAAAATAAACATTTTAAAAAAAATTGTAAGAATCATCATAATATAAAAAGTTAACATGAGAGTCATTTTAATCAAGCTGTTACAAGATTCGAGGAGGGCATCAGGAGAAGTCCTGCAGCCATATAGAGACCCAAAGAGCTTAAGAAACCTTATGGTCATGGGTTCCTTTAACCTCCAAACATCACAGGACAGTTACGCATCCTAATTGATCTATTACGTTCAATTATTTCAGTCCAGTTCAGGCTGGCTTGAGCATGTGAGAATCCTTACATATGTCTGGTGGGACTGCTCGGGTATACCAAAACTTTTTGATGGATGTAAATACAGAAGTAGGAGCCTCAACCATAATCCAGCCTCATAAGTATTCAGAAATAAAACCCGACAACCTTTCACCTTGCTTTGTGCAAAGCAGCTATCAAACTCTTCTTTCTCAGTCCTAAAGTCATCTCTGCTGTAAGACAGGAAAGCAACACCTATTCCCAAGTTAGGGCTGCCATGTCTACAACAGTTCCTAATAGCATTTTGAGCATCCCGAAACACCCCAGAAAATCAAAAAATATCTAACTGCTTCAGGGATCTTTAGAAACTTTAAATATATGAAGGGGAAAATATTTTCTTCATCTTTGTAGAAACTGTAAGCCCTTTAAATACTAGAATTAATTCTGTTCATTGAGTATTCATTATGTCCTTCTACCAACCCACATGCAAGTCCATACCGACACCCACCAGTTCTTGTTTAATCAGCTGGTCTATAGCTAGCAGGGCACGCTGACCACCAAGACAAGTGTGCTTTGTATAATGGCAGCAATGACATTTCTGTCTATAACAGCCTATTTTTGTGACAGAAGTAATTACTCCACATTTCTGGCCTATGTTTGGCAGGTGGAGCATTGGTTTATGGTAATCTGTTGCTTGAAAGACTAAAAGGAGGGGCTTTAATGAAGAACTGAGATAAATCCACATTAAAAATACTATTATGGGATTGTTTTCACCTGTGTTAGAGTTATTGCATTACCCTGCTTCAAAATGCAGTGTCTGTTGCGTGCTGTGAACTAGAGATACAGAAAAACAGCTAAAGAAAGTCTGTCTTAGTCTGTCTTCCCACATGAAAACAACACCTGTTTACCTCCTTTCTCCAGGTGCCAATCCCACCTCTCCTTTGGCTGAAGTAGGNGGGGGGGGGGGGGGGGGGGGGGGGGGGGGGGGGGGGGGGGGGATATCATTCATGATGTTAGCATACCCACACCAAACTAAAAAATAACAATTGCTTCCCTTTGCATCAATGAAAAACCTTTAGAAGCACTAAAATGCCACCCTGAAATGCTGCATAAGCAGCAGTGATAAGCTTTAAAGGCCACTAAAGCCTAGGTGAGTGCAGACTGATCAAGAAAATGTCTACACACTCCAGACACAGGGCAGCTTGCAGGACCAGCCCCGTCTGGTTGCTCTCCATTGCCCTGTGCGGGCAACACCAGCAAAAATGCCACCCTCACTCTGCCTTTACTTCTTCTGGTGCCGACACAAAGTGGGGAAGAGAAGGATGTTTATGCATCATCAGCAGCTTTTCAATACCTGGACATTTTTATTTTCTTTTTAACATAGAGTAACATAGAGAAGCAGCTTGGGCTGAGTGTGGAGGTAGAGAATTATTTTAATGCTAGACTAATAACCAGCTGAAGTTAAATTAAGTTGCTTTATGGAATTCACAACTGGAAGGCAAAGATACCTACTGCCACAGCTTGCTTATTCCAGAGGTAATGGGTTTGCTGGTAATGGGAAAATGATTTCCAGTTGAAGGAAGAATCATATATGGTCTTTTTGGGCTTCAATGAAATGTTCCTATTCTCTTTTCCTTTTCTTTGTCTTCTTTTTGTTTTCTTAATTATATATAATGGCAGTCATAAAAATCCATTTTGGAAGGAAACAAGTAATCATTCTCAATACTGGATTCAAGGGTTATTGTGCTGGCTCCCTGGTTTTCTGCTTCCATAAAGACAGATGCACCTTAAGTTCACAGTGACAGCCACATGGTTTCTAGATGACTGTGTAGGGAACTCTAATCAATAAAATAGCCATGAGAGGAAGAGGAAAAAAGGTATTATTAAATGTCTGGGTTCTTAGAAAACAGTTGTTACTTCTAAAAAACATATATAGTCACTGACATAGAAAAAAACAAACTTGGTGCGGAAAACATTTTCAATAGGTTGGGACCTACAGACATGTAGGGCCCACCCAGACACCAGAGAACTCCCTTGAAATTTTGTGCAGGGATTCAACCTTCATATTTAAAAATACTAGATAATATTCACAGATTCCTTGGGACAATAAGCATTATTACTCCCATTTCACAGATAGAGATCAGAAGATGGTAACTGATGCCTGAGTGTCTTGTGCTTAGCCTACATGCCATGAAAGCCACTGTAGGGAATAAATGTTTGTAAATGTAAATGTCCTTTACCTGACATTTTCCCTCCCCTGTATATAAATCACAGTCCAAGTTAGAGAAAAAGGAGCCAGATGGATAAGGATGCAAACAAAAAAACAAACAAAACAAGTAAATATGGTTGAATAAAGATAAATACACATGAAAATACATTATATTTTCATGGTTTTTGAACAGCAACACAAAGATTCAGCCATTAAAATTCACAGCTCAGAAAGAAACCTTCATTAAAGATCATTAATTTAAAATACACAGAGTTGAGAAATGGAAAATTTGTGATTTTCTCAACAGCTATAATGCAGTTCTCTTCTATGCAGCAATGAAATATAACAGGTATATGTGATACTGTATTTCATACACATTTCCGTTTCCCTGTACAAACAGTACAGGTTTAGGATTGCCACAGCAATTCTAATCAAACACCTCAGTTTTAAGGTCCTTGAAAAAGAACTTCCTCTTATTACTCACTAGTCCTTTAAGTGTACATCAGCTTTCTTCTTTAATGCCACATTTCCATAATTGCCATGGCCCATTCATCCCCCCAGTGGCTTTCATAATTTCCAATTAAACCAGGAAATCTGGGAAACAAGGAAAACTGTAGAATTTGGCCCTCTCGGGGCTTCATCTGAATTGCACAGTGTGCTGGTTTTGGCTGGGATAGAGTTAATTTTCTTCATAGAAGCTAGTATGGGGCTATGTTTTGGATTTGTGCATACAGGGATGTTTTTGTTACTGCTGAGCAGTGCTTACACAGAGTCAAGGCCTTTTCTGCTTCTCACACTGCCCCACCAGCAAGTAGGCTAGGGGTGCACAAGAAGCTGGGAGGGGACACAGCCGGGACAGCTGACCCCAACTGACCAAAGGGATATTCCATACCATATGACGTCATGCTCAGCAATAAAAGCTGGGGGAAGAAGAAGGAAGGCAAGGGACGTTCAGAGTTATGACATTTGTCTTCCCAAGTACTCGTTATGTGTGATGGAGCCCTGCTTTCCTGGCATGGGCCTTCATACCCATCATCTGGCCCAAGGCACAGAGCTGCCAAAAACCAAGCCACAGTCATTGGGCTTTACCAAAGCACCTGCAGGTCAGGATGTGGAGGCTGGCAGTGCCATACTACCTACTTGTACGAGCTCTTACAATGTATGTCCATGCGACTTTGAAGGACAGGCTTTCCTGTACAAATTTTGGATGAACAAAACCCTGATGGTGTTCATCATCAGTATCAAATGACCAATTCAATAGCCATTTTTAATCAGAGAATAAATAAAACTCAGGTGGAGTCCTTCTCCATAACAAAATACAAAGCCAGATGACAACAGATATTTGAATGACCTTGAAGAAAAATCCAAGACAATTCTTTAAACAAAACAAACAAGTAACCAAATGAACATAAGGAGTAATATTACTCTAAATCAGTAGCGGTGGCCATGTGCTGTGGGTTAACATCTGTTCTCCTACTGACCCATAGTCAGTGAGATTGCAGGGGATGGAGTTAAGGATAGTTTGGGCCAGTTTTCTAAACCACATTGCTTTTGTTTCTGGACCTTTGCAGGTTTGGTACTCCTTGGGTTTCTGTTGGGAAGGGTGTCCTGTTTTGAGGTTAAAACAGGACCAATTTTGTTCAGTAACTTTACTTTTTAGCTAGGCCTCTTCTAACTACTGAAATTAACAGCATATTGTGCAGACACTGTTCGCTCTCACTTTATAAAGTGAATCAGAGCAACAGAGTCCTTTAAAGGAACAGCGACAAAAAAGCTGCCCTAGATTTACCGGAGAAATGCCCTACATGCCGTGCTTTGCAAGTTAGTACATATATACTGGCAAACAGAAAAATATTAAGAAATAGTGCCAGGAAGGAAATAGTTTAAAAGCTTTTTAATCTCTCAGAGAATTTACTCAGTTTTGCCGCCCCAGTGATGAGGCAAGAACTTGGCTTCTCCAGCTACGGGAGTAGGGTAGGGGACAGGAGCAATGGGGTGGGAAGGAAACCCTGGGGAGAAGGGGCTGGAGGGCCTGCATTGCCCCATCTGCAGAACCATGCCTGCTCCCCTACACTTTTCTCTGGCTTGCACAAATCAGGGTGCACAACCATGGCTCAGTGATGCAGCCAGCACAGTTGCCTTTAACTGCCTGCTTCATCTATGCCTAGAGTCAGGTCTCACTCAGGTTACACACAATATCCAGTAATCTGACTCACATGGGGAAGAACATCATGTATATAACTGTATTGTGGCTGCAACCTTAGCTATGAAAAGGTTTTCTCATAGTGGAGTGATAGCAACACTGATATCAAAATGCATAAGTATTTCAGTGAACCGCAGTCTGTGGAAACACCCTATTATTCCCAGTGTAATTATACTTGGTAATAATGCCACTCAGAACAGGATTCATCTCCCCATATTTTAGACACCTAAAGCACTAGTCATGCTTGTCTGCTTTTACAGCAAATGAAAAAAAAAACCACCTCTCTTAGACATTGACTTCAGAGAATCATCATACCCTTTGAGCACTTGTTTTCCTACGCTGATGATAATAGGAGTGCAGAGCGACCATCTCAGATGCGGATGTGCATGTGTGGACATGTACAGTTCGTCAAGCAAATGTTGCCCATTTGATGCTGATGCTGCAGCAGTAACAAATTTGCCTGGGCTAATGGTATGTGCTAAGCAATCAACATACAGGTGGTAAGACTGGCTTTGTTGGACACAGGGGAAGCTTCTGTCATCTTCTCACAGAAGCCACCCCTGTAGTCCTCCTGCTATCAAAACCTTGCCATGTAAACCCAATACAGAGGTAGTTTTTTACGCAGGACTTGTGCTTCTGCTGTTTTCCGGACAATTTGTCCTACCTGGGTCCAGCTTATTATACTCACTTTAGTATAAAGTCCTATGGCCAGGATGGGGAACAGCAAAAACCCTGGATCCTGTTGTTACTGAGCTCACCTCAACCTGAGGGAAGGTGGAGTACTGTGAATACACAGAATACCATAACCCGGAGCTGCAAGGCGTACTCCTGGTGCATGTTAATGTTGAAGTTCTTGACAGCAGTTCCTATTGTGCTATGGCTACACTTTGACAGTTTGGGGTTTTTTAAGAAGTAAAACCTTATTCCTGACAGAAAGATTATCTACCATTATATTTCAAGCCCTTTACCCACCTACCCTCCCACCTCTAAAGTGAGTATAAAGAAATGTGCAAGCAGAAATAAAAGGAGAGATGTAAAATGACTTGCTGAAGGCCATGCAGTATTTAAGTGGCAAGCTGGAATGAGATTCATGATGCTATAGCTGCGGCTCAGTAATTTGTGTAGGAGACCATTCCACTTCACACTGAAGTCTATTGCAATGCGTTGTCCTATTTGGTGAGTAGTTTTGAAACACTGAGAATGGGTTCCCTAAGCAGATGCAGTAATCATGAAACACCATTTGTTGTACACCTCTGTAAAATGTAATTCTTAAGGCAGATAGTTGTTCAAATATTACTTTCTACTAGCTGGAATATTTTTTCCTTTTTGCTAGTGTAGGAAGCTGGAAAAAAATTGCATTTGAAGAGATTTTTGTCTTCCTTCTCCAGATAAGACAAAATGGAATAAGGGAGTCTGATGTCATCTGCAGGAGTTCATTTACATAAACAAATTCTCCCTCACCAATAAATATTAACAGATGATACCTCGTTGTGCTATCTACTCAGCTTCTAGCATCTGAGGAGAATGTATCAGTGCTTCTCCTGTCATGAAGTTCAATTATTTGTCTTATGGATATTTTAATGTGAATTTTGTTCTCATTTTATTAGAAAGTGCACATGAAACAGGAAAGCATTGCATACATTTAGTTAGCATTCACAGTAACCTAGTTTAATACTGGGAATTATTATTCATGTTCAAATAAAATGGAAATGCAGTTCCCATGTAGTCCAGACAGAAGATAAATTACAGTGGGTATAAGTATAAATGAAAAGTCTTGGTGACTTTTTAGTAAACAGAAACATCCTGATAACACCACATATAAGCTTTTCAAATTGTTGTGTCAGTGCGTTGACACAAGTTTTTCAAGCAAGAGAGAAGGTGGAGAGAAAAGGTTTGAGATCTGACAGTAAGCCAGATTATCTTTATGTGACCTTTCTTGAGAATGTAGGCTGTGTTTTAGCTTAAAGTTTAACACTTACAGAAAACTTATCTATCTCACTTATTTTCCTGGTCTGCTGTTTGTTTTGACATATCTTTCAAAATAGGTGTATGAAAATAAAGCAAACTGGGGAAATGTTAGTAGTATCTGTTCACTGCTTTCTTTGCACAGTTCATATAAGTTTGTGCCAGCTTTAACCGGCTCTTGTGATGTCTTGATGGTATGTGAAGAGCCTCATTTCAAGTAGTTAAACTTGAATTTGGAAACCTTGAATTTCATGAGGAGTGGAGAGAAGACAGAGCTGCCATTTTAACCCGGGCCAGAAATAACTTTGGGCAGTGGGAGGTTTGTTTCTGGAAGGTGTGTTATCACTGAAAACCGGTGTAGTGTCACAACCAGAAAGGGGGCTTCTTTATTGATGGGGAAGGGTTCTTGTCTTTTTAGTGCCTGATCAATGTCCTTCATAGGGCATGTTGGTCCAACAGCTTGTGAACTATTATACTGTGACAGGACCTTCATATTAAGTGCATTTTTAAGCAGCTTCTGAGACGAGAACAGTGAGTGTAGTACTTGGCTTGGTTTGGCAGGGCTTTGCTGGGTGGGAGCTTAGACACCCTCTGCTTCCTTACCAAGAGCTTCAGCTGGATTGCAGCATTTGTTCCCCTCTCTAACATACTTACATTTCTCTATGTGCAATGCAGTGGCAGCACAAGGCTGCCTGCTCTCGACAGTGTACTTGCAGTGCAATCAGGACCATGCTATGCCCTTGCGTTTGGGTGCAAATGTGGGGCAATGGCCCATGCTCTGCAGCTGGGGAGCTGCAAGGTGCCCTTGGGGATTCGTGTACAAACCTGCTGGGTACCCTTTGCATGACCAGAATGGGGATTACAAAGGTGAGTTTCTTTTTCAACTGTTTTCTGCTGTTCTTGGCTCCAGCCACCTGGAGATGGGCATCCATTACCCAGGGCAGTGGTGGAGTCCCCATCCCTGGAGGTATTTAAGGGTCATGTAGATATAGTGCTCAGGGACATGGTTTAGTGGTGGGCTTGTCAGTGTTAGGTTAATGATTGGACTAGATGATCTTACAGGTCTTTTCCAATCTAGGAGATTCTGTGATTCTGATTCTGTGATCCCGAGACAGCAGCTGTGCCCACCAGTGGCACCAGCACTTGTGTCCCCACCTGCTTAGCAGCAGCAGGAGAATGCCAAAACAGCTGAAACCAATACTTATTTGGTAGTGTGCTTGCACACAGGTTTACAGCTAACATGCAACATGATGCACCTAACTGCTCTGGTGTGGGTTTGGTGTCTTACCTACAAGCATGAGTGCTTTACTGCTCAGCTCATGCAACTCCTTTTTCTCAGGCTTCACAGCGGGGCAACTCTGCACAGAAGTATTCTGGGGCTGGTGGGCAGCAGAGAGGGATGTCGACATACGGACCTACCCATGCAGCACAGACACATCCAAGGGTCTCATCAATGATTAAAAAAATATTTTACAAAATTAGCAGACAGATTCGTACCCAGCCCAGGAACTTTTTGCCATTGTGCATTTCCCCAGCCTGCCTCTCTGATGTAAGTTAGGACGTAGCTCAGCATTTTTGTGTCACTGGTACCAAACTGGTGTGGGAACTCGAGTCTCCCAGCTGTGCCACTGTGAGTGTTTACAAATCCATTCATTTAACCAGGTTGGCGAGTTGATCTGGATTAACCTTTCTTATCTCTTTCCTTTTTAGGAAGGGAAGGGGTGTACATGTGTGTGGGTTTTGTTTCTTTTTTTTTTTTTAATTTAACTTAGCTAGTTTCACTGGCTGTGCTTACAGCACACACCTCAAATTGGTTGCATAAACCCAACTTGGGGGTCAGGGATAAGTGGGCCGAAGAAAGTGGCAAGCTCTTGAACTGGTTTAGTTGCCAGAGATGATATGAGATGAAAATATTCATCTTTTGATGCTGATCAATTCAAATAAATCCCTACTCTTTAACCCTGTTAAATGTCTCCATGCAACAGCTGAACCCAAAGTATATTTCTATGTACATGCTTTTGAAAGAAAAAAGAAACATTAAAATCCACAGAAGGCACAAAAAATAATGCATAGATGTGATGATAACATGACGATAATTGTTCTGTGTGCACTTTTACCTGTTCTTCATATTTAATAAGCACCTGCCTAGAGATTTTAATATCTGAAGTGCTGCTTAGATTTAATGCTGTGCTTCTTTCAGGTAGATACATGCATTTTAGAGGTGGGGAAACTGAGACACAAGAGAGATTTCATAATTTGCTTGAACAAATCAATGCTGTAACAAATGTTTCTCAACCGAGCAGTAACTCATACCCTTCTCCCATGGAGAAGAGCCCCATTCCTGTGTCAGGACCCTCTTCAGTCATGTGTGGGAAATGCAGGCTGTGTTTTCCCTGCAGCACCCTGGGGAACGGTGGGTAGCTCCAGCATTGAGAAGAAACTGTCCTGTTCAGAAACAAGGAGAATTGGAGGCTGTGTCTGTGCTGACGAGTGTGAGCTCCTCTGCCTGTGGTGTAGCACAGAGGGGCTCTGGGAGAAGCCGTGCTATGGTACAGCACTTGTGTCCTCACATGGTGTGTGGCCAGGTCTTGGCTGTCCTCCAGATCACTGCTGAAGCCAGTTGTGCTTGCCTGTGCAGTCAGGTGTGCCCGGAAAAATCTTGGGGTTTATTGCTAAGTCTACTATTTAGCTGTTTGTGATATTTTCTGTCCTGTGATTGAAAGCGTGAGTGCAGCATGTGCAGCTGTACATGAGCTAGCTTTAATTTAACTAACCTGGATATTAATAGCTAAAAAATTGTACTCTAAGCTATAGACATCCTCCAGGGAACCTGGCAGATTACACAGTATTGAAATTTGGGTAGGTGTGTGTCTGCTGCTAACTCCACTGATGATAGCTTGAGTACAGCTACAGGTGCTGCAGCTGTATCTCCAATTGGGGAATAAACATTGCCTTAGTCTGAGCAGGGGTTTTGAGCTTTAACAGTAATACATGGGTTATCCTAATTTCTGAAGTGAGGTATAGTATATTTGTTCTGTATAGGGTTTTATACAGCAGTAAGGAGCACAGGATCTTGTGTATCTTCTTGTTGTGTCCACAGTAATTGCCTCATCAAGGGTAAAGTGTGCCATGGAGAGCTATTGAAATGTGCACTGTGCTGAACCTGAAAAAGGGGAGATCAACGAGATGTGCCTTCACCCTGGAGCAGAGATCATAAGGTTGTGATGACTGTTAAATACCTGGAAAGTTCATGTCACTGACTTGGACTAATACCTGGGAAAGGTCATCCTTGTCCTGTGTTTAATGTTTGTGCTAGAAAAGCTATGTGTCCCTGAGAAGCAAAGCTGTCAATTATAGGCTTTTAGATATCCTTGCCTAGACCATTTGCATCCTGATAGTTAAGACTTTGAGTCTGATAAACAATTCTCTCTCTTTATGGAAGAGAACAGAGGACAGGCTTGATGTGTTAGTGATGGCCAGTGATACCAAGGGGACACTGATATCACAAAATGTGTCTTGTTACTAACATTTTCATGCCCTGGGTATATGACGTTGCTGGTTTTGAGAGGGGACTGTAGGCACAAATAAGTAATGCCTAATTGTGATTTGCCAGGATGGAAAAGGAAGATGCCTTTCTCAGGCAAGCAAGCATTTCTTGCAAAAGCTACTAAGAGGGAACACAGTATCCCAACAAGTACAAAAAAACTCTTAAATTATAAACTGCACTGACCTTTGTTGGACATGTGCTTCTAGTAAGAAGAGACTGATGCCTCAGTTTAAAAAATTGGCTGTAATGCTTTTGTGTCTTCAAATTTGAACTTCACTTTGCTCATAGAGTCATAGACTCATAGAATGGTTTAAGTTGGAAGGGACCTTAAAG
>RSEF01000020.1:1557957-1580523 GCA_003993805.1 Himantopus leucocephalus
CCCCAGCCTGTATTGATACTGGGGGTTGCCCCAGCCCAGGTGCGGGACCTTGCACTTGGCCTTGTTGAATCTCATGACGTTCACATGGGCCCACTTTTTGGGAGTATATACTCTATAATATATTATATTATGTGACTTCATGAACTTACATTTTTAGCCATTTAAATCCTAAAAGTAGTGTATGTCACATTTTCTAGTATCTTTTTCAGGAAACGTAAGGCCAGGATGTTCAGGTATGGTTTTCAAGTGTTAGTGGCATATTTGGTATCGTGCATAGCTTTGTAGATTTCTATTGACTATGCATTAAGCTTCTAAGCTATGGAGTTTGTAAATGTTCCAGAATAGATCTTTTATATGGTTTATGTTATTTGTATATATTTTGTCTAGGATTTTTTTATCAGTTTCTTCTCCAGTATTTTTTCTTTGCAGCCTTTCTTTTCCAGTTCAGCTACTGACTGTTTTAATATCATTAATCAGTCCATTCTCATTGCTTGGCATTGGATACTAGAGGTGATTCTAGCTATGCAGTGTTAACACTGAGAAACACTTCCAGGTATTTCTGCCTATGATATGGGAAAATAAGGTATCAGGGAAATCAGGTCAATGGAGACAGAATTGCTTGCCCCAGTGGCAAAACATTCACAAATAGCAGGGGGCATGAAATTTCCCTGGAAGCAAAGAGCTCATTTGTTTTTGGTTTTCTGAATGACGTTTACAATGCATTGCCTGAGTAGGCCAGGTGTGTTTTTGTGCTTTGTTTGTGTGCAGTGGTGTGTTCTGAGTAGAAGCAGGGCCAGACTGGGAGGCCTTTGGGTATGATCGGAATATTCCAAAAGTTTCTGTTAGTATAATGTTTAGAAGCGGGTTTATAGCTGTTGCCTAGATTTTAAATAGTTTGGGGGCTTGTGAAGAAAATAGCAGTATTACAGTTCCTGGTTCATGACAGATTTTGTGGAGCATCACTGTGGAAGTAATCTGTCTTGACGTGACTGCGGGGTGCCATTCTTGCCTTGATAAAGTCAGGGATGCTTCTGATGGTGTCACGAATGAACACCATCTTGGCCTGTTTTAAAAGTGAATGAACAACAAATCTCAACAGCACATCTGGGTCTGTTTCAGAGAATTTTGTAGGTTATGTGTGTGGTTGCCAACACGTTAGTAACTTTCTGGCAGAGCAATTAAAATTTTTCCTTCACACCTACTTGGGCAGACAAGGACTGCCAAAAAGCCTCTGTTTCTAGATCACTTCTCACAAATTACCCTGTCCTGTATTCTGTTTGTGAAATACTATAAACCAGCTTATCCTTTCACCTGTGTAGTAGCAGCAAGCCATGGAGAAGGTGGGGAATAGAGAAGGCATGGGATTTTTGTCTCGTAGGTGGTGAATAGTATGATGGGAATATAAAGCCAATCCAGGCTGCGTGCTGTATACTTCACCGGAATGGGAGTGTTCTGTAATTAGACTTACATGTAGTACCCAAGGGGAAGTAAAAATTACGCTTTTAAAACCAGTTACGGGTAAACTGCACAATAAATTGATGCCTGACAGGCTCGTTTCTGTGCTTCTCCTTGTGTAGTGCACTTTGGTTGCTGCTTGCTTCCTATTTCATCCCTGCTCTCTTCTTTTTTCTTTTATTCTGTTTTTGTTAGGTGGTGTGAGTGTATGGGTTTTTTCGTTCTGTCTCCTTGGTTGCTTGCATGCGCTGGCTATGTGTGGTCTTTCTCACGGTGTTGTGTGTGATCAGATGATGGTTGTGCAGAGCCAACAATTTCACAACTGGAATCTCACAACAGCGTGAGAATAAGAACGGGGCACAGGGGATGGATGCGCAAAGCTCGTGTCCTGCTTCCCGAAGGCAGACATTTGTGCTGCCACCTCTGTTGGGCAGGAGAAGGCAGAGCTGAACAAGGCGCTTGTTATTTCCCACATGGCACGGTGTTTGCAGTGGGAAGAAGGAAGGAGCCGTGCTCTCCCTCCCTCCGCCTCCTCCTGCTCTTTTGCTCTGCCTTCATTTAATGTGTATGTGGCTTTGTCCGTCCTGATTGCAGGTCCGGGGACACATGTCCTTCCAGTTGCTACCCATGTTCTTTCAGGTTTGTAGCAGTAATGAAAAAGACTTAATTTAAGAAAACAGGCCGGAGGGTTGAAATCTGTACTGTGTTGAAAGTAGACCTCAGCTGCTACGTCTTATGTTGCTTATCAGTACACAAAGCCCAATGCATGACTGCTTTCAGTACAGCTTGAGATCTTTTGGTCTCAGGCACGTGGCTTTCAAGCAAGAGGCAAGTTTTGTAAGGTCGTTTTCTCGTTCACTCAGCCAGACAGATCCCACAAAAGAGAACTCTTCATAAGGCACCCGTGTGTGTTATTGAACTTCACATAAAAAGAGCCATCAGTGTAACGGGGTTGGTTGAAAAGCGGTGGTACTCGGTGCGTTGCTGCCGTTCCTAGGGCTTCCCAGCTGAGCGTGGCTTACCTGCCAGGCGTCTGCGTGTGAGTTGTGTAGCTGTGCCTGTGTCTGCAGGGCGAGAGAGGCAGGGTTGGTTTGTTGCATAGCAGTGGTCAGGATTGTTTGGAAGGAGCTTAAAGCTGATGGCAATTAACAAAGCCCCCCCCTTTTAATAGTTTCCATCGTTTTCTAAAACAAAATCCATTCTCCTCCTGGTTGTTCCCTTCTTTTTGAGGAGGGGAGCTGAAGGGTTTTTGTTAAGTATCCATTATGTATTTTTGGTGTAGATCAAAATCAGTCATGGCAAGTTAAGGTGCATATGTGTCTTCCATATGTACGTCAAAGTGTGACACTTTAAAAGCTCAGAGTACCTTATGTCTGACTTACGAAGATAACTGTGAACATGGAGTTTGTGGGGTCCGGTATTACACAGATAAATGCGAGTGAAATACGGATACAAAAACCTGACAGAGAAGGTGAAGTCTGAAAAAGGGTTCAGAAATTGCTTCTGTTTATTTCAACTAAAGAATTTTGTAAATTTTTATGTATGTTCTTAAAAAAGCATCCATAAGAAGAAAATACAGTGTGTTTTTTATGGCAAATTGCATCAAATTGAGGTGAAAACCCCCCATCACTGTGAAGGAAAATGATTTTGTTTCTGCTTTAAGTGCTAATTTCAATGCAGCTTCAAATTTGGAGTGATCATTGTATAAAACTACCCATCCTTTAGCTCATTTTTGCTGGCTTATATAGTTCCATAAACCGTCAGAGCCAGATCTAACAGAACAGCTTGTCTGGTAAAAGAACCCCAAGAAAGCTAAGTGCTTAAAAACTGGCATTCATCTTCTTTCAGACAAAATGCATTAGAATATTTCTTTATACCTGAAGTGAAATTTTTTTCTTGAGCTGCTGTCATGTTTGTTCGATTATTTTACCTTTCATATAATGAAACCCAGAGCCTCAGGATATCTAATGACATAACAATTGCAATGGAATATAGAAGTAATTTTCCCAGCCCTTTCACATTGTTCCAGCTCATTCTGAGAGCACCTTTTACCCGTCAGCATTTGAATGCAGTACTGCTTTCTTGCTGTAAACAAAATGACTTTTCTGTGAATAAATCCTAAAGACTAGTGAAGGGATGTACTCTACTGGAAATAGAGAATGATACCTGGTATTGAAGTGGGAGAGGGGGGCACGAAGCGACCTAGTGTATTTGCTGCATAATCATCAGTATTCTTTGTATGATATTATCTAATATAGCTATGCCATAAAGCACAATGGGTGGTATATGTAAAATTTAGCTTAACCTTTCTCAGGAGGAGACCCGCAGAAGTTTCTGTAGGTTCTGCTGCTGCCTGATGCAGTGAGATCTGAGAGTACCACCAAAGCCAATGCTTTGATCTAGGGGAGGTAGAGTTTTTTCAGCCAGTTGTGCCTTTCACCCCTTCTGGACAGAAAAAATAAGTTAACTCCTCCACCACAGAAGTCTTTAGCTTCAGGATTGCACCCCTCTCACCCTCACGGTACATAATTTGTTCATTCATTTGCATGGTAATATGCCTTTGCATCCTTAGCATTGCTATTGAGGAGGATTATGGAGAGTTTGACTGGCAATGAGCCCTTCTGGTCCCCCCAGGAAGTGGGCATTAGGAATGAGTAGTGATGTAGGATGTCCGTGGTTGTGTGAGTGAAATGGCGCTTAATCGATAAGAAACGGAACTGTTGAGGTCTGCTTTGGCTAATGATGTGTTTGACAGAGCATGTGTATATCCATTATTTCTCCCCTTCCCTCTTCTCCTGGTTTGAGTGACACAGGATTAATGTCTCTTTCAGCCATTTTACTTTTCAGTAAGGTCTCTTTTAATGCTTCAGAAAACTGCATTTTTAGAAGACTCCAGTGTCTGAATTTATGAAAATATTTACTTTATAGCCAGCTATGTTATGTGGTTTTCAAGGTCTCAGTGTTTTTCTCTAGCCACATGTGGAGACGAGGAGGAACGAGACCCGGGCACTTANTTTTCTCTAGCCACATGTGGAGACGAGGAGGAACGAGACCCGGGCACTTAACCCAAGCTGTCCAACAGGATTATTTCATACCATGAACGTCACATTCACTATAAATTCGAAAGTTTGCTGAGGAATTCTCTCTCTTCCATGATGGCTGTGACCCGGACCTGGTGCCAGACCCCTGATGCCTTCGCTTCTTCCCAAAGCCGTAGTGCTCGCAGTGTCTGACACAACACGCTGCCCAGGGAAGTGATAGAATCGCCATCCCTGGAGGTATTTAAAAGACAGGTAGATGTGGTGCTTAGTGTCATGGTTTAGTGGTGGTTTTGGCAGTGTTAGGTTGATGGTTGGACTCAATCTTGAAGGTCCCTTCCAACCTAGACTATTCTATGATTCTATGATTTGCTGTCCACTGCTTGGGAGCGCACAGCTTCCTGCTGATAGAATTGGCTGAGTATAATCCTTGTGTATTTTATACTGGTATTGGGATCAATATGGGTTCTGTGGTATTATTAATGATAATTATTTAGTCTTACTCTATTAAATCTGTTTATATTTCAACCCTCAAGCTTCCTGTTTTTTCCTGATTCCCTTTCCCGGGTGGGGAGGGGTCATCAGGTGATAGAGTAGTTGTCTACACGACAATAAATAGTTGTGGGTTCTTCAAACCATAACACCTCTAATCCTTTTCCATTCTACTTCAGTTTGATACCCATGTCTTCCCCTAGTCTGAGCAAATAAGGCTTCATATAACCGTTTATAAGCTGAGCGTAGCAGAGGAGAAGTGGGTGCAGGTTGCAGCATGGCACTGGGTAGGAGTGGAGGGTTCAGGAGGGTCTGCTGGCTTCTGCTGTCAGTGGAGAAGAGGTGGGAGAGGGTGCAGGCATGTGGGCAAGGGTAAAAGGGGAGCACCTTGTGTGCAAGAAGAGTGGTGAGAAATAAGTGAAGGGGAATAATATGTAGTGGTGAAAGCCATTTATCTTGGTATGTGTGGAGCATGATACCTGCTGATAGAAAACCTACCCTGGGAAATGCCCTCAAACAAAGAACGTTTTGCAGCTCAGTGTAGCTAATGTCCATTAGCAGAACAAGAAGTCAGGAGGTTTATTGTTACTGGTGCTGGCGACTGGTTAGGCAGATGAGTGCAGCTGGCAATGCTCTGAGGGAACTGGAAAGATGAACGCATGAATCAAGTGTCCAGGCTTTGGAATATATGTGCTGATGATGTGTTTGTAGACAGCCAGCCACACATCCTTCGTTGGAGCTGCGATCAGTAACTACACTAAGTACATCCTTCATTTTAGGGTGACATCCTGTTAGCAGTCTTGACCCAGGACCCGTTCTGTCTTCATTAGTTGCAGTACTGCCTCTCCAGTAATTTGTGCTCAATTTTTAAAAAGGCAGTGATGAGAATGTAAGGTTTCAAATTAAGAATTACCGTGTCACTTCTTAGGTTGTTCGATATGTTTAATATCGTCACTGTTAATTTTTTTAAAATATTCAATGTAAATTTGTGTAGACACCAGCTTTCCAGCTGTTTTTCTGTTTTATTTTTAAAGCCCAGTCTGAACCATTTTTAGTTTCTTGAAGTATAGATGCAAAGAATCAGCTATGTTTCTTCAATTATATGAGTGTTGCCGCCTTCCTAGCCAGATTCTTTTCTGTACATAGGGCTGTTGTATTCTCCCCCTGCCACTGCTTAATAATACCATTACTGTGATCTCTCATTCACTTGCTTATTCATGGTGATGCCCAGGTCCCATTCAGTGCTGCAGCTTTTCAGGGCACAAACCTTACTTCATAAAATTGGCATAATTTTCTTGTTATAGATGTTTCCCTTTGCGGTTGTTAGAATGCGTACTTTGAGGAGAGCCTGTCTTACCAAGTGACTCAGGTTATTTTTGTAAATAGCTGTCTTGCCTCATTATTTGTCACTTTGGTAGTTTTTGAGATGTCTACAAATTTTACTAGGATGGTTTTATATTGTCTTACACGTCATGGATAAACTGTTGCAAAACCCTGCCTCAAACTGTGAGACAGTTCTCTAGTAAAAAATATATTTTGGGATTTATAATTCGCCCCATTTTTATTTAATTCAATTACTACTTTTTTTTTTTTAATAGTGATACCTTTTAACATTGGCTAGGGTAGATTAGCTACTTATAACAGCTAGAGCTTACCAGTACAGTGTTGCAGTTATAAGAGGCTCGTAATTTTGGGTGCATGTGGGGGGAAAACAGATCCCTATCATAATGCCTATTTATCTTATACAAAGGAAATTGCTGATTTTTATTTTTTTCCCCTAACTGTGGTTAATTATGTTGGGGAAGGAAATGTGACATATGAAATTTCTGGCGCTAGGGCTGAAATGTTATGAAACCTCTAAACAAAGCCTTTCCCCCCTCCCGTCCTCCAGAATCACATCATTATCGAACCATATTGTCAGACTCCCAAAGGCTTATTCTGTTATTTATTTACACAACTGTATTGGGTTTACATGGCAAGGTTTTTTTAGCAGGGGTCTGCAGGGGTGGAGGAGGGGAAAAGTGGAAAGGAAGGAGTGGCAGAGAGGGACTGTTGTGGACTGATTACAACTCCTGTTCCCCATCCCTCTGCACTGCCTGGGGAGGGGAGGAAGTAGAGGAGTTGGAAGTGAAGTGAAGTTGAGCCTGGGAAGAAGTGGGGGAAGGTATTTTAAGTTTTGTCTTTGTTTCTCACCATCCTACTTTTATTTTTAATTGTCAGTAAATTAAATCACTTTTCCCCAAGTTGAGTCTGTTTTGCCCATGACAGTAACTGATGAGGCATCTCTGTGTCCTTATCTTGATCCATGAGCTTTTAATCTTGTTTTCTGCCTCTGTCCAGCTGAGGAGGGGGAGTGAGAGAACAGCTGGGTGGGCATCTGGCAGCCAGCCAAGTCAACCCACTGCAACAATAAAGGTTTTTCACAAAAAATATTAGCGTCTTGTTTCCTTGAATTAGAACAATAATATGTTATTGTAAAGGGTTATGGTAATGCTGCTTATGTTGGTGAATAACAGTATTGGATAAATGTAAATAAAAAAAAAATTAAGTCATACATGTGCTTACAATAATCGTGGTGGACAACTGCTCTCCCTCCCCAGGTGTAGCATAGAGTTGACACATTTTGTTTTATTCTACCACTGTATGTAGTTCAAAAATACTTTGCCATCTTTTAAAATTGAACTAATTCTAAGAGCTATTTATGCTTGTTTTAGTTATCTTTAGTTTTATTTTAATGCTTTTAATGGATTTTCAAATACAAATGACCTTGGTCTGGCTGCAGAAGGAGTGGCTTTTTCACACTTGATAATTTCATTTTTTAGGGTTTTATATGGCATTGTCGACTTCGTGTAAAATAACTACTCTTCTGTGTCTTTTAGTATTGGTTCATCATAATACTATTCTTTCCCTAATGAAAATTAAAAAAAATGAAGAAAGGAGGAAAAAATGCCAACATTTAT
Source organism: Himantopus leucocephalus (assembly GCA_003993805.1). Taxonomy (NCBI): domain Eukaryota; kingdom Metazoa; phylum Chordata; class Aves; order Charadriiformes; family Recurvirostridae; genus Himantopus; species Himantopus leucocephalus. Next base: position 1,565,903 of record RSEF01000020.1, read on the forward strand.
TATTCAAATTCTATCCAACACTGGAATAGGCTGCCCAGGGAGGTGGTGGACTTGCCATCCCTGGAGGTGTTTAAAAAAAGGGTAGGTGTGGTACTTGGGGACATGGTTTAGAAGTGGTTTTTGTCAGGTTAGATTAATGGTTGGACTTGATAATCTTAAAGGTCCCTTCCAACCTCAAAAATTCTATGATTCTATGATTCTATTCCTGGAAGATCTTTGTAATTGTTACTTACTGCAGGCTCCAGTCATTGGATTTTGGAAGAGCATGTGAGAAATCAATGCTGGTAATAAATTACTGATAGTTTATTCTGGAAAGTGACCAAGATAAAACTTTTAAAGCTCTGAAAAGCAGAGGATGGTGAGTTAATGTATGGAGAAAATTCAGTACCTTGTAAGGTGTTTTTGTGTGTATCCGCTAACGTCTTGAATGTTGAGATATCTGCTCGACTAAGGGGGACTTGCTTTTCAATTTTTTGCTTTCTTCGCTAATTCTGTGCCCCACATAGGCTGACTTTGTCACTATAACTGTATTTACTGTATTCACATTAACAGGCACATAGTATCATGGTGGGCTATAAAGAGTATGTTCTCTTTCTGCTTCATTAGTCTGTTTGTGGAAGTGTGTCATGTTTTTTCTGGTTACTTCCAGTAATATTTGTGGGAACACAGAAGTCACCCGTTCAGCTGTGTACCCTTTATTGTCTTCTGTTGAAGCTTCTTCCTAGTACAATCAAATTTTTCAGTGGCCTTAAAAGTAAAGTGCATATGTTGAGATCTGTTCTGCTAACAAAGTGTTATTAATAATTTATAGTGAAAAAGACTACATTTATTATTACTGTATGGGTAGGCAGTAGCAGACATGAAGACATTGCCAGGTCTTTCCACGAGGTTTGTGATACATGCACTTGTGAAACTCACTTGTTTCATGCTCCACAGAGCAATATATTTTGGTTTTGTATCTTCTTTAGCTAATACCATGTATATCATATCTCAGAGTGGAGATTGTGTTTTCAAATGCCATCCTAGAGACTGAGTTAGCTGAATGAGATCTAGTATTGTGGCTTTGGTTTCATACACAGCTAAGATTTTGTTTCTGTTTAAAGTATTGTTGTGCTGGTTAAAGGCCAGCAAATTAGGAATGAAATTGGATTGGAGTTTACGTAATGTTTATCTTTTTCTGAAAGAAGCTGAAAGTTTCTAATTGAAATATATGTTAACTGGGTCCTGGGACGTCCTGTCGTGTCTTTCTATTTTGAAGACATAAAATGGCGTAGGATTGATTCACCTGTCCTTCTGGATGGATGATGCAAGCACTGGCTGAAATCAAACTTGCCAAATTTTTACATGCTAATCATGAGAATTTCTCTTTCCCTCCTTATAACAAAATCCTCTGCTGGGATGCTGGCATCCCACACCTTAACAGCTCCGCAACTTCCCATGCCAGAGGCGACTGGCAGGCACTGGTGCCTGGCCACGGCTTTCTCAAGCTTGCAACAGGTTTGCTGCATATTCCTCAGCCTCAAGGTAGCTCCGTGGCCTGCCAGTATCATATGATCTGGATGGAGGACATGGGGGGCTTCTGCATCTGGAGATGCCACTGAGATATGCCTGTCCCGTAGACCTTGTGGGCTGGATTGCAAAGAATTGGGGAAGTCTGAATGAGGCAATAGCACCTGAATAGTTAGTTGTGTTACCATATGGATGAGTGAGCCAACAGTGTTAGTAGTCCTTGTTAATGCCAGTTTTCTGTATTCTTAAACTGTGTCACTTGAAACATTTAGAAGTAAGTTCTCATGTTTAAATTATGTTCCTTTTCTGGAACTGCCACAAATGGTGTGATTTCAACTAACAGACGACCTTCTCATCTATAGCATAATTTGTAGTTTGAGACCTGATTCAGTTGTCTTGTTTTATAGAGGGATTGGACCAACGCCTAATGCAACAGCTTTAAATCAAGATTTGCTGGCATACCTGTGTGGGGTCCAATTATCTCAATATTCCTTTCCAAAACAGTGCCTGGGGCTGCAGTACCACAGATTTGGGCTGAAATTTTTACTTAATTTATTTTCCTTTTAACAGCTTTATAAAGATAAGAAAATGAAGGACCAGTAAGATAAACATCTTTTCTTGTGCATTATTAACATAAATGTCTTACATCCTAATTGATTGCACCTATTTAAACCAGTGTACAGGTGTAACCTGATGAAGGCATCAGTTAGCTAGCTGGCTATATAGCAGAGGTTATGAAATAGTATTTCACCCTGGGAGATTAGCTTGATGTTTTGGGCCATGAAATTACATAAGCTCGGAATGTTTTCTTACATTTTTCTCTATAAAATAGTAAAAGAAGAAGTATTAGAAATGTTCCTGAAAGGCATATAAGTATAAATTTTTAACAAGTACACTGACTTGAAAGAAACTTTCCTTTTAAATGTGAAACTTAAGACAGTTGTGATGGTACCTAGCACATTATTAGCTGAGTCAGGACCTTCCCTGTTACAACTAAGAAACATGTTCGGCCTTTAAAACAGTCAGCTTTTAACGAATTTGGGCTTAAAATAATTACATTACTTGCAAGTGTTGGTTTTGGAGATTACTTTTGAAGTGTGTGGATGCTATATGGTCTGCTTCAGTTCTGCAGGCAGATAACACTTGTTTCTTCCTTAGGGGGCAAAAAAAAGTCAGGTGAAGATACCTGGAAATTTGGTATTCAGCTTAGTATTTTTCAAATACTGTCTTTCTCATTTCCATATATAAATGAGGGATAAAGAATAGTCTTAGCTTCAGGAAGAAAAATTTGTGTATCCACAAATTTGGCTGTGAAATGCTTAAGCTATAGAGCTATAGTAAGAAAACTGTGTCTTTTAACTAAAGTTACATGTTAAGAGAGGCGTTTTTCTTTATCAACAGAATGTTTCCAAAACATAGCAAATTTGGCTGTGTGACATAGATGGCAGAAATTACACCATCAACAGCCACAGTTCAGTGCTAAGTTCTGACATATCTGCATGGCTCTTTCTTAATTTTTGCCAGTTCACGAGCAGTAATTACTGAAGAGTGAAAGATTGATTTCCAGTTTCTGTTGGGACTGGTTTGCTTTCCTCATCAAGTTAGTAAGTGTAAGCAAATTCAGTGTTGCATTGCCTTTCCCAGAGGAAAATCAAAGCATTGTTCTGTTACAATAGGGGTGATTATGGCTAGCCCTGTTTAAGCTGTCCAAACATTTCTCTTTTCAACAGTAGTGGTTCATAGTAGTATGTATAACTAAATCGTTTGCATAAAAACATGAAAGACAAAAGTAAATGTAAGAATTGCAAACTCAGTCATCTATGTTATAATTAATGCTAAGCTATCAGATCGTACTGTGCTTGAAATGGCTTCTATGTGGGTCAGTGAGATGCTTGTGCCATTGTTTCAAACTGGACCTGTTAGCAGCACGGTAATTTATTGAAAGTAGGCTGCTTGAACTAAGAGACTTCTGTTAATAATTATTTAAAGGAACTCATGACACGTATTGCTGACCTAGAGTTTTCTAACTATTCTCTTTAGAAACTCCTCAGAGCTAGCATTTCTGGAAATTGTGCTAAGGGTAAACAGAGGTATGACTGGTTTTATGTATAACCTATCTTTTGGTGTGTTTGCTTTTAAAGTTAAGCAGACTTGCTGGTTAACACTAGAATATTTCACTGTAGTTAAGAGTTGTAGTTAATATCTAAGAGCTTTGGATAACTTTTTTGAACTCCTGCTTTCCTTTTATATCAACATAAGCAACATAAAAATGAGCATAAAATATTCTTGAGGGGGTAGTCTTTATGAGTGTGTGCACTGTGAATTAATTATACACTATCACATTTTGATAAAAACATTTTTCAGTTTGTGTATTTATACCTTCAAAATATGTTTTCAAAGTTGAAGTGAATAGCATTTGGCTAAACAATATTTTATTGTCTTGGAACAATAAGTGCAGTGTTTTAACACTTTTCAATAAAAAAGTACTAATAATGCTGGTTGACTACCTGTCTATACAGACTCTGTTAGGAGTTGGGAGTTTTGCACACCACTTTCCAATTTTTTTTCCCAGTGTTTATAGTGATATCAGTTACATACATTTCTTTTAATATTTTCTGTATGAGGAAGAGGTTTCTTATAACAACCCTTAAAGCCAGGGATAGGGGCACCATTACCCCAAACTACTATTTCCATGAATTCACGTTCAAGTCCAATTTCAGCCAAATGCAAGTAAAGTGATGCAACATTACTCTCTTCTATAGTCTAGCTGCCTTCCTAGCAGATTGCTCAGGACCTTTCTCAGATGAGTTTTGACTGTCTCTAATGGCAGAGGCTCCATATACCTGTGGGCAACCAGTTCCTACAGTTACTCACTCTCCAGTAAGGAATTTCCCTTACTGTATCTTGTGATCATTTCCTCTTCTTCCTGTGCACCTTTGATGGGAATCTGGCTCTGCCATTTCTTACTGCAACTACATCCTCGTTTGACTTCTCTGCAATGTAGACAAACAAGTTCTCCTGCGCACTTGTTTTATGTTCACGTGCTGCAGCCCCCTAGCCACCTTCGTGGCCCTCTGCAGAACTTCATCCCAGCTTATCTTTGTACAGGATTTGGGTGAACTTACTGCCATTTTCTTTTGTCTCTAACCTACCAGGGTTCTTTGTTTAATTTATGACTGTAAGACTCAAACATTTCTTGCTTTTACATTAACAGTGGTGTAGCATAAAAGAAAGTCCAAGTTGAGTGGAAAACTCAGAAGGCATGCTGTGTTCCCACTGGTGTGGTAATCTGTGTGACTGAGGGACCAGGACACTTTACGTCACTTTACCCTTCAGCCGAATGTCAAAAAAGTGGTGAATTGCACTTCTACCGTAGCTGCACTGGACCATCTTGGACACCACTAACTTGAGGTGTTCATGACAAGTGCTAGTGGTGCTCTGTTTGATTGATATGCCTTTATCCTCTGTACCCTGTTTATTTCTGCTTAGTGGCGTTCCAACTGTAACAGAAATGAACGGCTTTGGTCTGCAAGAGCATATCCTTGCAATTTTGTCTAGTTGAATTTTGTCTTGTTTCTGTTGATCCTGTACTCTAGGTTGTTTTCTTTGTGTAAGGTGTGTCTATCTTCTTCCTTTCTACTTCTTAATTTTAGACTAGCATTTCTATTAACTGCAGAAATGCAAAAACTGATATATGTTCCACTTTCAGCCTTAGAGGAACTTGTTTTGGTAATGTTCCTTTAACAAGTGAAAAATCTGCTGTCGTTTTTCTTTAGCCAGCCTGTCTGTTTTACAGTTCCTCTACTAAACTATACTTTATCCAATGTAATTAATAACATCTCGTGGGATACCAAATCAGATATTTTACTGAAGCTTGGACTGGTGCGATGTACTGTGTTTTCTATTCTTGAAAATCACTTCCTACCAATGAAGAGTGGTTCCTTAGCATCTCAGAAGAGCCTACAACCAGCGAAGATGTGTCTTGTTGCGTTTTATTTACCTGTGTGGCTTTAATCATTGTTTTCTTCAAAATTATTCTAAGGTTTGCATGGTAGAGAGGCCAGATTCACAACCTGTTTTTACAGAAAAGGAAGCTTGATCAATGTGACGTAATTCAGGCAGCCAGTACAGAGTGAAGAATAGACATGAATTTTCTCATGCCTGCCCATACATAATATGCAAAAAAAGAGCTATCTTTTATCTCTATCTAGATTATGATGATAATAAATTTTCAAGACTTTTGATGTGTGGCTTCTGATCCTAACGAGCCTAGAACTCTCCTGGAATGGTAGAGGTGTGAATATGCCAGATTGGCTGTAACCAATCCTAGCTATTTCAGGTCTGGCTTACGAAGGCAGGCAAAAAAAGGTATTATAATATCTATAAGATGTCTTGGAGAGAAACACTTGTCCTCTTCATGCTTCTAGTGGCAATCTACTCTGCTTGTTATTTTTAATGAGGCGTCTGTTTCTCAAGTAAATTACCAGAATAATTTGGCAGCAAAATTGCCTTTTCCATAAAACAGAAATCTTAGGCTTTCCAGTCTAAGTTCGTTAGGTCTTAAATTAATGCTTAATTTGGTAAATGTTATCTGTTTAAATGCTTCTGTGAAATTTAGTTTTTTTGAGTAGTATCTTGTTTGTGCAGTATATGCAGCATTAGGACACAGTGAGTTGAATGTCTGCCGTCAAAATGGCTGTGTCACTGGTTGGCTTGTCAAACAGTGAAATATTTTGAAGCCTAGTTATGCCACTGAGTTTTGACAGTGGAGTTATATATCTTTTCTCTTTCATGACAGATCTGAGAGCAAACATTATATAGAAGAACACAATAAGGCTTACAATATTCTGCTGTTTGGTGTACCGACAATGTTTCTGACTTTTCAACAGCTGTGCATTTAAACTGTTCAAACATTTCCTTTAGGTTTGTCACCTGGAACAGTACAGCCAACTGCTTTTAACAGTTGTTTGAACATTGGGTGTTTTCAGGTGTTGTGAGGTGCCCTGTGGACTTAACTGAAAGCTGTTCTAATCTGTATCAGCTGAAAACACTGGCAAGTCTTGACTCTTCAAGGACTTGTTGCAGTAATAGTATTAAACAGATGGTGATTTTTCTTTTGCCATTGTTCAGGTAATCTGTGGCAATGCATTTATGATTAAGGAATGAACTTGAAACTGGGTTTCATGATGAGGAGTATATATATATATTTTTTTTTTTTTTTCCTAACCTGAAAGAAGCAGTTGCATGATGAATGTAAGGTTCACTGGTGTATATTTGAAGTATAGACTTCCTTTGTATAGTTTGGGTAATTAACATATTTTAGCTGGTTGGATCTTGGTATTGTGTGATGATACTATGTCTAGGAAGAAAAGACTGAATTCTCCTATGACACAGCCCAGCTCTATTGACTTATGTGGATTTATGCAAAAAAATAAGAAGGAGCCAGTGAATATACACAGATAGGCATTTTGGTGAGTAGCATGGTTGTTTCTTATTGCAGAAAGGATGAATGATCATACTTGTAAACGTGGAGGTGAAAAATGGAAACATTTTGATTCTTTCTTAGGTACTGAGCAAAGAAGTCCAGAGAAGGCTCTCGTATCAGATCAGAATGAACTTTAATAATTATACTAAAAATACCTGTGGACAAAAGGAAGTCAATACAAATGTGCAAACATCTCAGTCTTTGAATATTAACATACTTTTGCCTTCTTACCTTTAATGTGAGGTATTACTCTAGTTTCTGTGAGAACGTGCACTGTTTTTGTTCTTGCTAATTTTTTTTTTAAACCAAGATTTAATCCTGTAATGACAGACTAAAGCAGAGTGATATAGAAGGTATACGTTAAAGCATTACCTCAGGTATGCAGTGATGAGAAACTGCCCCTCTCACCTCAAAACAGTGTTGTTAATCAAATCATTTGGCCTAAGTGGTAACTGTCACTGTACCCTGTACCTAAGCTGAAAGCTCTAGTGTTGTTTGGGTTATTGCAGCTCTCATCAGGACAACAGATGAGTTCCCTTCGTTTAGCAGATGAGTTCCCTTCGTTTAGCAAGACAGTGGAGTCAAATGTTACTTCTGCTTCAAAAATGTTGTCAAAACCAGCAACTCTGAATTGAGCAAAATGTCTGTCTTGGTTTCTGAGTACAGCAGCCTGGATGGACCGTTCTCAATATAGCTGTGCAAGTGGAGGTGATGCTTCCTCCTATTTTACTTGCTTTCCATTGTCTGCACTTGATTATCATACTTTGCTGCTTCTGTGCCAAAATGTGACATCCTCAAATCCATCAATTCCTTTTCTGGAGGAAATGTCAACAGCTTATTTCAGGCTTTGATAACGTCTTCAAAGCATGGTGTCAGTGCCGGCTTTCTTCACAGTGTTCCCAGGAGAAGTTTTTGCTCTCATGGCAGGGAGAGACAGCGAGGTGATAGCTGAGTTTATAAAAGCCTTCAGACAGCTCTAAAGTGCGTAGCTCTGAACAGTTTGCAAAAAAGTGAGAACTTCTTCATTCTGTGAGAATGTTTGAGTGTGCTTAGGACAAGGCAAACCTTCAGTGTCAAACTTGTGTATTTTCCATATTTTCTTAGTTAACCCGGATAATCTTTGATGGTCCTTCTATCAATGAGGTGTGGGTTTGGGTTTTTTTTTCTGTTTTTTTTTTTTTCCCCCCTCCTTCAATTTAGATTAGAATACAGGGAAGATACGGGAATAGTGTTCATAGAATCATGGAATGGTTTAGGTTGGAAGGGACCTTGAAGATCATCAAGTTCCAACCCCCCCGCCATAGGCAGGGACACCTCCCGCTAGAGTGGGGGTCCACTAAATGTTGTCCATTTATCCGTGAAAGAGAGCAGTCACTGCCTTTTGTGGGGTGTTGCATGGTTGCAGGTCCAGGCTTGGCCTTAGGAGTGTCCAAGCCACTGACACGAGGTAATGAACTCCTTCTAATAACTGGATGAATGACATGTACATTACTGGCATAGTGTTGTATTCCTCCCAGGCTGAAGCTAGATGTAAGTCTAATTCTTTGACAGCATAACTATGTCTAGGCGTTGGCCAACTTGCTGTTAAAATCTCATGCTTTTTGCATAACTGGATATACCAAGTGCCTTGGAGGCCTGTGCTGTGGCTGGGATAATTGATCACTACCCCAGTGTAACGCATACGATTTGGGGGACTTGCTCATTTTAGTGCTGGTTAGATACCTATAGTTTGAAATTCCCAGCAGATTTCTGACAGAGAGATCAGCAGGCTATGGTAAGTCAAAATCTGTTAGATTTGTACAGTTTAACTGAGAGATCTGTGGTAGCCTTGTTTATTTTCAGTGAAACCAGATGAGTTATGCTCCCAAGAGCAGCTCGGTGGGGTAGGAGCTGCTCTGTAGGCTGGCATCCATCATCGCTGGATGATGGGGAGGGACAGCACAGGGAAGGGGATGTGTGGCACCTTCGGTGTCTGGGTGAGCAGTGTCTAGATTTGTTACAGCTGGCAAGCTGAGCGAGACTGTCCTTGAGGGTATTTGTTTTGTGGTTATTTGTATTGTGCAAAATTGTAAGATAGAGTTTACAGGGCAGGTAAGTGAGTGCCTTGGTCGTTTTTTGTGGCTGAGGCATTGTGGTACATCACAGTGGCTTGGGAGCAGAACCTGGGAGGAATAGTGGTGGGATGAGTCTTTACTGTGGTGTAGGTGGATACTGGGCTAACACCTATTAGGAAATAAAATGTTTGGTTTAGACTTCTATGGTGGAAAAATTTTACTGAAACCTACCTGGGAGGTTTTGACTCATGCAGAACTGTACCTTTCCGTGGGAAGGCAGTCTGCTTGGAGTCTTACTATCTGTCCTCCTTTTATTAGCTCCATGGGATGAATTTTCAGATCTCACCCTGACTGGAAAGCATCAGTATTTTTAAACAAATACAGTTACTTAGAAATAATTTTAATTATACATTGTAACTGTGTAGGTTGAGAGAGAAATATATTCTAAAGTTCTGATTTTGGGTGTTGTCTCATGTCAGTCCTGATGTGGTTATTGTCAGCAGAGAAGTTTTGTAAGTAATGGTTTATATCACCAGAAATACATTACGCAAAAATTAAAAATCTTTATTCTACAAAGAAGAATGCTTCACTCTGCAGTATGAATGTCACTGACTGTGTGATAGCATTTCAAGAAGCACTACCTGGGCATGTCTCATTTACTAGCCCGTTGCCAAAATGATGCGTATAGGCATGGTTGAGGTCCACATGAAGCGACGCGCCTTAGAAGCTTACAGAAATGGTGCCTTTTAACTAAAATGCAAGGGGGAGCCTAGGGGCTATTACTTTATTCAGTCCTGCTGAATATGCTGCTAGTTTTACTCTAAGTAAACCATATTATTTTATCCTGAACCAATCAGACCATAACTGAAGGATTTGAGCCTCCTGTCTTCAAACAAAAGGGTTTTTTTTTTTTGCCTTTGGATTTCAGTGTGAATAGGATCATGTTCAAATCACACAGTAAGCTATATTTAATGTAAACAAAAGTAATGCTGCCAAAAGTCTTGTATCCAATACAGATCAGAGATGAATCATTTTGACTTCAAAAAAATGGATATAACCAAGTACATTTCAAGCAAGTTAAAAATGAAAGTCGTGATTTTCTATTTGAAATTTTAACGGTGTAGTCTGCAGAACATGTTATGATTTGCCTGCAGTGAAAGAAGTGTGCTAGGCATACCCAGTACTTTAAATTATTTAACTTTAAAGCATGATCATTTGAGGTTTCTCTGGTGCTCTGTGGCAGGGTACAAGTGCAACAGAACTGAAGGTACTCTGATGTAGACTTCTGACAATACACTAGTGGCTTACCTGCAAGCTTGTGATTTAAACAGAAAAGTTTTTACAGTCAGTCTTCCGTTTCATAGTTTATTTTGCTTTGATTACAATCATCAGTTTTTACTCTGTTAGATTATTGGGAGAGAGCTGGGAGCTGTTTACTGCTTGGGTCCAAACGAAGGTTATTAAGCTCATGACTCCAGTAGCTCCACTGTGAGCAATTGTTTGCCTTACACAGAGTTTAGGCTGAAGGCTTGAAATCTTATTTCTAACATTAATTTAAAATCCTCTGCCTCAAAAGTCAGTAATAAATTCATATTGATTTAAACTCTGGTTTTCACTCTTAACTATCAAAATCCCTCAGAGTAAAAAAGCTGAATGAGTTATTTTCACATCACCAGTCGATTCTAAACAGACTTTTTTTGTCTTCTGGTATTAATTGACATTTTTTTCTAATGTGAAATATGTTTGTGATTTCATGTCCGTATTCAGAAGGCTGTTTTAAAAACTGTTTTCCATCTTGCATGAGATTTGTGAGCAGACTCAAGGAGCACAGCAGATAGCCATCCCCATTAGCAAAGCATAGCATGCCTGAGGCATTTTCTTAATTAACCTCTTGTGTCTGATCCTGAAGATGCTGCAAGGATGTATTTTTCATTACAGTCACAATATTTAGACTATGAGCATTGAGGGGTTAACTGCTCACATCTCTGTGAACACTTTTGTTTATGAACAGACATATTCATTAGTTTTGTACTAAATGTAGAGAAAGAAGGGTCTAGTTCTGCAAAATTCTGTGTGCCGTATTTCTGTATAGATCTTTATGCTATGCATATCACTAATCTGCATATCGGCTAGGACTGAAGAAATTAATCCAATATTGCACATGGATATAATCTCTTTATATTCTCCTTCATGGAGATGTATTACAGAAGTGCTGAGTAAGAGTTTTGTTTTATTTTTTTTCTTCAGTATGTGGAATATTTTTATTAGCACAGGTAGGCAGCCACCATATATGTCAATACATATCATATATGTCTATCATACATACCATATTATACCATGTATAAGATGTTAGGTTTCTTGTAGGTTCCACATCAAAGAACAAAAACCTTCTGTATGAATAGATTTCAAAGCCAAGGTATAGCAGTTCTTTGGTTTGTATCCTCTTGTTAGAAACACCTTTCCCCAACAACCTCGACATGTTATACATTTATTAAAAATAAAGAGATTATGGTAGTTTTATTTTTATTGATGAGTTTACAACTTAATCACGACAGGGTGTACATACTGTTTCAGAAAAATCAGTCTGCGTGATCTTAAAAGATAGACAGCACATATGAAATCTTATTTTCTGTGCATAATCAAAACTGTGGTATATCTCAAACTTTTACAGGTCAATAAAAAGATTTTCAGAAGGCTGTCTATAATGTTATAGGCTACAGACTTTGAACAAAGATTTAGTATTGATGGTCAAGTGGCTACTGAACGTTGACTGGTTGAACAGTGACCTACTGTTCCTTGTACGTGAACATGCAAAATTGTGTTCTTACGTAAACACAGTTTTCCCGTAGCATATAAAAGCACTTCAAAATATACTAACCATTTTAGGGAACAAATGAAGACTACGCAGTGATAAAGTAGTGTCCTTGTCTGAATCACTGGGATTAACATCAAGTTGCTACTTGAAATGTTTAATTACTGAAAGGGAAAAGGAATGGAGGTCACAGGGGAAAAAAGAACTGGCTAAAAGATTCCACAGTTGCCCTTAAAACCACACAGAATATTTTGTGCATTACTTTTTCGAGGAAGAAAGCTGGGTTATCACTACAGCTTCATGCCCAAGAACTAGTTCAGAATAGTACTGACTTTTTAATAAAGTATCTGAGGAAATAGCTATAAATTCAGTCTGAAAAGTTTGTGGAATCTTCCTGAATGGAAGGTGCTAAGGAGAGGGTTGTTACCACTGCTGAAGTTGCTCGGTCTGTTTGTAGGTTTGCCAGTCATCAAGTTTTGAACTCTGTGATGAGTTATGTTATTTCACAAAGTTTCGTTCAAAACAGTTTAGTTATTTCCAAGTGTGAAGCAAGGAAAAAAAATTGTCAAAGAAAAAGGAACGCAGACAACTTTTGTCTGAGAGACTTTTAAAGCAAAAACTTAATAATTGCTAACAGTATGGTCACCATGCCAGAGATGCGTTGTTATCTGTTCTTTTAAAGATATGCCCATAATAAGCCCATTTGTGATGGTGAAGTACCTCTCTTGGGAGAGATTTCCTCAAACTTTGTCAGTTAAATGTGCTCTCTCTTACTGTCTCTGTCAGGTCCCGGTTGCCACTGCTTCATTGTTGTAACTGGTGTTTCCGGTGCTTGAGTTTGGGCAGCAGAACTGAAAACAAATTCTTGCATCTGGAGCTGCCAGATGTGTTTCTGCGTTATTTGTCCAACACAGCACAGTGGAGAAATTTCCTGACTTGATTCCTTTGAGGACAAGGGCCAAACTGGTGGGAGGGAATGAAGAAGGATGTTGGAGAAGGGTCAAAGTAGAGGAGTTGAGGAAGGACCTGTGATTCAGTGCACAAGGAGTTCAAGGGCTATGCAGGAACCAGTGGAGATGACAGGCTGAGGCAAGTGGCAATGTAGGTGACAAGGCGGTATGAGTGAGGACGGTGATATCTGGAAAGAGGTGGTAGGAAAGGAAAAGGAACTGGGAAATGGTTAGGGAAAACAGGACACACACCGTCCCCAACATGGTAGGTAGGTCTAATTAAGGAGCTCTGGACTGTCAGCCAGGGATGAGGAATGATGGCAAGGAGAAGATGATGATAGTCCTGTGTGAGCTGGGTGGAGGGGGAACAACTGACGGTAACACTGACGCAGTACACACATGCAAGAGGCTGAATTAGCAGTTTCCGGGTTGCTTTAATGCTTTACACTTTTATTTTCTGTGTTGTTATTTGAACTTAACATTTGCCTTGTGTGTTTGTTTATGTGCAGGGGTATCATCCCTCAAAAAAAACCCCAAACCTGGCTCAGATTTTGGTTTATCTGAAGATGCAGGGCTGAAATCTGCGGTGATTCAGGAATTGATTGACAGCTGAATGATTCAGGAGTTGATTGACAGATGAATGAGGCACCCTTGCTGTGAGCATGGGGGTGAGGAGGCATGCAGTACGAGTCAGAGGGTGAAGAGCAACTATGAACTGTGACAGATATGTCCTTTTCATCCCCCTCTGCTGCTGCGGGTCTGTTATAGTCCTTCCTTTCCCGTGGAGGGGCTTTTTTGTTTGGTTTTTTTTTGGTTGTTTTTTTTTTTCAGTCAAGGTTGTTAAAGTTGAATGCAGCCCAGTACCAATAAAATGGTAATATGACCCTGTGCGATGCGTGGCACTGGATAGCAGCTCTTCGGGACAGCCAGAAACTCTAGAAAGGGCCGGAGAGAATGCAGGTGTATAGAGTTCCCCATTAGCAGCCATTGCAGCCTGCTAATGGATCACTTATTCCTGGCCTGGTGCAAACATGTTGACTGTTTGTTTTGGGTTTTTTTTTTTTGTGGGGGGGAGGTTTGCTAATGAGCATATCTAGAAAACTATTTTTAGAACAAAACCACTCATAGTGTAGCTCACACAGGGAATGTTTATTAAAAAGAAAAGAAAGGCATTTTTAAACATTTCAATCTTGAAATTTTTCAAACAAAATTCCAGATGTTTATTTTGAGAAATTTTAATGAGAATTAAGTTTCCAGTAGAATCAAATTGGTTATATGGGAAGCACTGTGGCAATCAAGTTATCAAAGGTGTATGGAGAGAGTATGTACATTTTTTTAGGATAACAAATGTGTCCATTTGTCTTCTGTGAATGTTGCAGGACTAAGTAATTTTCTAGTGTGAGTCAAAATAAGAAGTTAAACCCTATCAAACTTAAAGTCAAACTTTTAGATAATTATAATGATAGAACGTTTTGGACAAGCTTTTTGGGGATGTGGCAAATCATCATTACACAGCCTGTAAAAGGACAGTATGTGTTTCAATGAAAATATGTTCAAACAGGTGAATCTGAAAATAAGCACTCATATATGAACTACAAGTTTATATATAAAAAAGTTGTTATTGATTGGTTGCAGTGTAGACTCCATTGGATTCAGTATCAAAATATCCAGTTTGCAATTGACAGGTGGAAAGAAATAGCTGACTAGCCTGTAGGAGAGCAGCAAATGAAAATACCATGGTGTTTTCTTGGCAGGCAGGGGCTCTGCGCATCCTGATTAGGGATGCTCCAGAAATAGACCACAAGCACCTG
>RSEF01000020.1:1587447-1598458 GCA_003993805.1 Himantopus leucocephalus
GGATAAACAGCACTGTTGCTTGTCTTGGCTTAGTAAGACTTCAGATACAGGACACTTTTGTGAGCATGGAGAACGATGTTCTGAATGAAGCGTGTGAGATAGCTGTAAAACTGCTGGAAAAGCATGGAAGCTCTGCCAACAGCTCGCTGTCAAAGAGGGAAGATGCATAGAGGGTACTTAATGTGGAGCAGGAATAATCAATTTCTTAAATATGGATTGGGGAACCGATGGCCATGTAACAGCTCTGCAGGAAAACTCTGGCAGCAGAGCCCTCAGGTGCTGTGGGTTCAGATCCAGCTTGTGAACCACAGCAGTGCTTGTTCGCGAGCTGTCTCTGAGCCCACTGCCCCATCCTGCCGCGGGAAGGCAGGCATTACACCAGAAAGTGCGAGCAGCTGGATGGTGTAAAATAAATGCGTAATGGACCTTCTCCTCCATATGGTGCTCAGGCTTTGCTGCAGCGATACGTCCAATGCTGGACACTGAGAGAAGAAAAGCAGGGTGCATGAAAGGGCATGGCAGAGATTAGTGAGAGTCTTTTAAAAGCAGGAAACTGGGAGCGTTTGGATGAATGAATCCTGGAACACTGGTTGTTATTGGGCTGCTGTAAAAGCAGAAATGTGAAAATACCACCTATAGCTGGTATTTTCCAATATATCAAAATGCCAAATATTCAGGCTTTCAAAGAAGAGACAAGTTACTGCTGAGCTGACCCCCAAACACTTAAAAGCTTTGGCTCAGCAGTTCAGTCCTTTAAGCAAAACCACATGAATTATATCCCCTGTCAGGTGAGGAAGGCAGCTAAGCTGTGCGGGACCCAGCGAGCCCTGCCAAGGCAACGCTATTGCTGCTGACCCAGCAGCTGCAAAATCCAAATTCAGTGCAGCTCCTACGGTAGCAAATGGTGGGCGTGCTACGTGAGCTTCAAAAACAAGAGCAGAAATAGAAGAAGAAAGAAAAAAAAAAATAAAAATCATATAGAGGAGTGCAAGTCCAATGAAAACCCAGAAATATATTAGGGGTTGAAAGCTTCTGTTTGTGGCCTTTTAAATAAGAGCTGGGCAGGTCCCAAATTATAACCAGGCAGCATTTAAAACAGCTTCAGTAGGTGGCCTGACCCCAGGAATGTGTCCATGTGTTGTAGGGGAGGGGGGACAAAAAAAAAGCTAGTAGCCCTAAATGTTATAGTGGCTGAGGCAAAGTGGTTCAGTGTAATAAACTTGGCAAATGCATTACTTGCCCCACTACTAAGCAGCGTTGGTACAAGTTTGTCTTTGCAATCAAAGGACAGCGTGAGTGCGTTACGCTGGTTCAGCGAGGATTTCACAGTACCCAGCTGTGCTATCCTTGCGTTATCTGGACGCAGGAAAAAAAAATATCATAAGCTGTCAAAGCCCATGTTTCATATGGAGACGTAGTGTTTGGTGGTTGCTCAAACAGAAGTTAGAAAGTTAATTAAATAAATGTTAGCTACAGTTATGGAAGCAGGATTGAAAGTAAGTTGGGAAAAGACCTGCCCGGTAGAGAATGAAATAAAATGCCTGGGAGTAGATTTGGGTGGGAAAGCTGCCTTGGCAGGGGCTCTTCTAGAAACATGCTCGCAACTTCAGACCAGCAATGGTGCGTGAGGCCTGTCTGAACCGGGTTGGTCTGTCCTGCGCAAACCTCTGAACTCCAAAACTTGGAATTCTTTGCAGAAACATCTCTGCTGGCATTTCAGCAATGACTGTGATGCTGCCCCCCAGCTGAGAGGCGGTACTGGCTGCGCCAGTGCAGACTGTAACACGGCAAATATGGGTGTAAAGGTCTTGTGTCAGCAAGAAGGCTGTGAATGGTGAGGTTAGTTATTGGGGTGCTATTATCCAGCTCTCCAGCCGTACTTACAGGGAAGAGCAGCATTCAGGAGAAGGGCAGCAGCAGAAATAAGTTGTTGTGGATGTGTTTTGCTTTGTTAGATAAACCAATTCCCCTCATAGAAGGATGAAATTCAAGACTCTTGCCCTGACCCTTGCAGCTTGAGTAAAAAGGACGGGGGAGTATCTACGTGTAGGTTGTTGTGCCATACCTTAAGTTTACGATGTTTGTTTCCTCTTCCACTATTTTTCAGTTTCTCCTTTTTTTAAAAGCACAACTCCCCCCCCAAATCCCAACAAAACCCATGCTGGCAAACAGTGAAGTCCTACCTGTTTCCAGGCAGTCCAAACTGTTGTCATTCACTCCTGTCTCAGAAGGTCCCCCTGGGTAACAGATCCCTGTTTTGTTTCTGTTGGCTGCAAAATTAAGTAGAATTACATTGATGAAAAGGAATTGGGAATATGAAATTAAAGCCTTCACATTTAGAACTGCAAGATAAGGTCCTCAAAAGAGCAAACAGTCCTGTCAATCTCAGGCGTTGCCTGAGAAAGAACTAAGGTCACCGTTTAAAACAGGGTAACTAAACTACATTCGACCCTGTATAGATCTTAACTGAAATGGTTTAAATCCAGTTCAGCTTGATGAATGCTCACAGGCTGAACTATAAAGCTATGCGCATAATTTTCTTGAGCAGCCACAGGTAGTTCCTCTCCTGCCGCCCACCGATGGTGCCCCAGTGGCATCCTGACACCGTACTGCATACCAAAGCCTGTTCTTGCCCTAGATGCTTGTGAAAGTGTGACGAGGAAGGTGGTTACTTCTACTACAGCCCTTTAGGGGGAGTGGACAATTGTTTATGAGACTTGAATGTGCCCTGGCTGGGTCCTGGATGAAGCACCTGGAAAGCAGGGTAGCAGTGGTGAGCTGCAGTGCCCAGGCACTTCTGTCAGACCTTAAACGAGCAGAGAGCCCACTGGTCGAGTTTTAGATGTTGCTTTTTCAGATTTGTAATAGGACCACAAATCAGGCGGGAAGTAATGTAAATTGGAAACAGAAATGCCATTTTCATTCACATCTCTCGCATGTGAAGTGGCTGAGGCAGAGAGGGGACCAGATGGCAGGCTTTGAAAATTAGGTGTGGGGAAGCCAGCAGGGGATTAGGGGAGAAGAGAAACCTTTGCAGCTGGATTGCTTTTCCCCTGTCTTTGTTTCTAAGGTCTCAGAAGTTTTCTCTCTCTCTCTTCCCCTTCCTGGTCTAAGAACCCATTAGATTCCATAATCTGCTCGGCTTTACATTTGTTGCAGAAAAATGTGCCTGGTCTTCCCTCATACTTTCTTTTTCTCTTTCACCCTCCATTTCTTTCTTTGCTTCTGCTTCCATTCCCTCTCGCTCGTTTTCTTCTCTATTTTTCTTTCCTGTACAGATTTGGATTTAAAAAAATCTGTGCTGATATAATACGGCACTATAGCTGTGCAGATACAGCATCATAGAATTGTTGAGGTTGGAAGGGACCTTTAAGATCATCAAGTCCAACCATTAACCTAACCTGACAAAACCACTTCTAAATTATATCCCTTCTGTATTATATCAATACAGCTCGTTGGAAACTCTTTGCCCTCCCCAGAGGTTCTTGTGATGGGGAGGCAATGGTCCGAAGGACTGGGGTCACTTGCACTGGGTGACTTACCAAGATCAGTTATTTTTCAGGTGTGATTGTTGTGACCGCTGAAACTTTTGCTGTAGACCCGTTCTGTGCTACAGATAAAGCTGTGGTTCAAGGTGCTATATCCCGGTAAATAAGAATGAACTGTATTGCAGATTTATTGCTGGTCAGTTAATGTTGATGGTTTGATCCCCTCCTGTGTTTTTCACCCATTCTTGGCTCTGTCTTATTCAAGCCCTGCCAATTGCATTATAAAAACCAACTAGGAAGCATATTACATCATCTGATATCTTATAAACACGGAGGTAAGGTTGCTACAGCCTTTGTAGAGAACGTGTAAAGTATAGAATATGCTGACTTATTCTTTGCTTAAGCTATAAAAGACACTTTTTTTTTTTCCCCCCCATTCTTTTGAAATGCAAGATTTAAAGGTTACAGTGTGGGCAAACGTGTCCACTTTCAAGAATGAGCGGGCAGTTAACAGCAAATGACGTCCCTGTTATGTTTGGGGGAACCTCAGGTGCAGCGCAGGTCTTGTCTTTTTTTTTTTTTTATTTAGGTGCGTGTTATTTTTGTTACACGCTTCTAGCCTCAATTCTGACGTCTCCATCCGGAACAGAAAATTCACTCTTTTTTTTTCTCTGCAACACCTAGAACAAATTTACAGGAGTTGCTTTTATGTCACCCATTTTGCTTTGAATAACCTGACTGGACCTGAGTGCACCCAATGAAGCACGCAACTACAGCACTTCTTCTGAAGATTCCAGAAAATTCCATTGATTTCACAGTTGCAGAAGTATTAGTGACCCAGGAGATATTACAGACAGTCAGGCAATGCCGTTTCCTTATCCAAAGAAATGGAAAAATACACAAGGGTCAGCAGGCACGTGATTTTTTTAATACACAAAATACGGTGCCCTGCCCTGGGCTAGTGACTCACCCAGCACCAGGTCACAGAGACTTCATGCTGACAGAAGAGCTCAGTCCTCTTCTGAATTTGTGTCTTCTTTCTGGTAAATACGAATATTCTTGTTAGTCTGGAGAGTCTCTAGCCCTTTTTCTGCATCCTGTTAAGCTCTTGACTACAATTTTATTTCATGACTATGAATTTCAAATTTATTTCATCGCGGTAATAATACACTCTTTATCTGTTTCAAACCCGTTGCCTTTCACTTTCTCGTGTCTTCCCTTGCTCTTCCATTAAAGACTTTCACAATATTAGGCACAATCATATGCAAGTCCGTCATATTTCCACCCGTTCTTAATTTCTTACTGGAAGTCGCTCATTAAGTAGTGTACCTTTACAATGTATATAACAAACATGTGAAAGGCATCTCAATGCTAAGAACTTCTGGAGACTTTGCTATTTTTATCTTTTTCGTGATTTGTTGGGCTAAATGTTTACATTTCTCTGAACGAAAAGTATTTTTAGTCAGAAATAATTTTTTTTTTCAGATGGCTCTATTTCCGTGAAATCTTAATAAATAAAGCTTTGTTTAGGATTGCATTGAAGGAAATAGCATGGTTGAAATTAGAGAGAGGAGAATGCAGTTAAAGGGGGAATGAACATTGAAGCTGTTTAGCTTTGGCTCAACTTGAAAATCAAGTTTCCTATTCGGGACTATTCTGTCAATAAGTCAAGACTCTTTCATTGTTATAGAAACCTCATGCAGAGTTTTTCATACCCTTATAAAGTCTGTCTGCTAGAAGAAAAGATCTCACAGTCTGAAGAACCATTTGCTTTTGAAATCTTTTGTTACAAAAATGAGATGTTTCTTCAAATCCAAAAGAATGATTTAAGTACACTTTTGATCATAAAAGAAAAATTGTCAATAGTTTCCTGTGATTTTTGCAGAGAAGACACTCAAACTTTATAGCTCTTAATGGCATCTGAAGCTGGGATGGGCTGTTGCTTTTTGTTGTAATATTTGTGGTCAGTGACATTATTCTATTTGCATACAAAAATATTGGGAGGGAATGTATATTGCACTTGATTCATATTTCTCTCTTTCCTCCTTGATAGACAATTAGAAACTTTTTGAGTTTCCTGAGTGAAAAAAATCTCAAGGTGATGAACTTGTTTTCAGCCTGGAGTGTCAGGCGGTGGTTTCTTAGCCCTGTGCTTTAGAGAGCCATTGACAAGCATTTGAAAAACAGCACAGGACAATTAGCGGCACAAAGTTTCACAAGAAGTAAGAAGATAATCCCAAGAATGGAGTTTTGCATGAGTGCTTGCAGATGTGATAAAGTACATCAAATAACTTCAAGAGAGAAGGGCTTTCCAACTCCTCCTGTTCTCTAAAACGCTGTCATTCCTGTTTCTGGCTTCCTCTCGCTATATTTAGAGTTTCTTTAAGGGTGTTATTTTCCATCTCTGAGATCTCTCTTCTGAAGTATTCCTTTTGAAGGTTACATTTTTGGCAAAGAAAACCAATGCTGTTTGTTCAGGACAGATGTGTCCTCTGGTTCCATCTCCTACCCTATAAGTAGGTGGTGTCATCCTTGTTCCTCTCCTTTAAAAAAAAATAAAAAAATGCCAGGGTTACCACTGCAGCCTGGGAGGTACTTGATCTTCTTCGGTGTTGCAGGTTATCATAAACACCATTTATATAATTTTAAATTATGCAAAAGCTAATGGAGGAGCTGAAATGTTTGAAGTACGAACCATGAAGCAAAAAGACAAAAGTGAAGGAATGTAAGTCAAAAAAATGAGGAATATGAAAAATGGCTGAGGAATGCCCACAAATGCTGGTCCAGTCCTGTTGACTTAACTAAATTTGTGAGTCCAGGTGCAGGACGTGGGAAATGCCGTCGCTCTGCAAGTGCCTGAGATAGTCATTGATCAGAAGGACTTGGGAGACCATGAGTACATCTGACAGTCTCAGACACAGTGTGATCCAGCAGAATTGGTTTCGTGGTCTGATGTAAAGCCCCCTAAAGGTAGTGGGAGGCTTTCTGTTTGTTTCTGTGGGCTACGGGTCAGTTTACGCACCATTTGAGCTATTGGCTTAGTACATATCAATAGTCCCTTAAATCAGCTCCTAAATTTAAAACAATCTCATGATCAAAGGTAGAGGCAGACAAAGATTAGAGGGGGATTTTGCTCCACCACGTTATATCTTCTTAGTAGAGTCTACTCTGTAGAAACGTGGGAACCAAAAGGTCCAGCAGATACTGTCACACGAGACAAAAGACAGAGTTTCAGCGAGTGGCACACCCTCTTGAGCTTTGGTTTTGACTTGCTTGGAGGTTAAGGTTAAAGATGACACCCTTCAACAGTCGCTTTGTTTAGTGGGTGTTGAAAGGTATTGTTCTGCACTCGGGTGCATTTCTGGGAAAAGTATTGCTATTGTTTGGTTTGCTGTCTTAACTGCCCCTTGGTAAAAATCAAAACAGAGGAAAATGGTGTCAAGGTTTGTGTTCGGTTTGCCTGGCAAGGTTTTGGTAGTAGCAGGGCTACAGGGGTGGCTTCTGTGAGAAGCTGCTAGAAGCTTCCCCCATGTCTGATAGAGCCAACGCCATCCAGCTCCAAGGTGGGCCTGCCACTGGCCAATGCCAAGTCCACCAGTGATGGTGGTGGCACCTCTGGGATAACATATTTAAGAAGGGGAAAAAACTGTTGCACAACAGCAGCTAGAGAGAGGAGTCAGAAAATGTGTGAAACAGCCCTGCAGACACCCAGGTCAGTGAAGAAGGAGAGCGAGGAGGTGCTCCAGGCGCCGGAGCAGGGATTCCCCTGCAGCCTGTAGGGAAGACCAGGGTGACACAGGCTGTCCCCCTGCAGCCCATGGAGCTCCATGGTGGAGCAGATATCCACGTGCAGCCCATGGACAGCCCACACAGGAGCAGGCTCCTGTCAGGACCTGTGGAGAGAGAAGCCCATGCTGGAGCAGGTTTCCTGGCAGGACTTGTGACCCCCCAGGGACTCATGCTGGAGCAGTCTGCTCCCGAAGGACTGCACCCTGTGGAAGGGATCCACGCTGAAGAACAGTAGCCTGCGGGAAGGACTCATGTTGGAGAAGTTTGTGGAGGACTGTCTCCCATGGGAGGGACCCCATGCTGCAGAGGAGTGTGAGGAGTCCTGCCCCTGAGGAGGAAGGAGCAGCAGAGACAACGTGTGACGAACTGACCACAAACCCCATTCCCTGTCACCCTGTGCCACTCGGGGGGAGGAGGTAGAGAGAATTGGGGGTGAAGTCGAGTCTGGGAAGAAGGGAGGGGTGGGGGGAAAGTGTTTTAGAATTTGGTTTTATTTCTTATTACCCTACTCTGATTTGATTGGCAATAAATTAAATTCATTTCCCAAGTCAAGTCTGTTTTGCTTGCAGCAGTAATTGCTGAGTGATGTCCTTGTCCTTATCTTGAGCCATGAGCCTTTTGTCGTATTTCTTTTCCCTCTGTCCAGTTGAGGAGGGGAGTGATAAAGCGGATTTGGTGGGCACCTGGCGTCCAGCCAGGGTCAACCCACCGCAAGATGGAAATATAAGACGAGAAGAAAGATTAAATGGCCACATGTATGGTTTCCAACAAAGAGATTTGGCAATATATACTGAAGCCTGCATGTTATTCCTGCACAACTTCCACAGAAGATAGAGTAGTGGCCTGTATTCCTGTAACTGCTTGGGAAAAAAGTGTCATTTCAGTGCTTAACATCCTGGGCTTTTCACAAGAATCTGGTGAAATACAATATAAAGTCATAGCAGAGCTTCTGAAAATGTTTAGTTGCTGCCACAGCATCATAGGAATAAAACATGTATTTCATCTCAAAACAAACTTGAAGGAGGGACTTCTAAATTCTTGGCAAGTTTAAAGTAGCAGCTTCTTGCTGTTTTTCTCTCTTTTTTTTTTTTTTCTCTCTTTGTGAAGGTGCAGCTTGGTTTTGAGTTGAATTCTTAAAACAGAGAAATGCTGTTCAATAGTAAGTGCAAGATAAACCAGCAGTATTTATGCTTTATTATTATTATTATCATAAAATGCAGTAAAAGGGGTCAGGCTCTGTCTGTGAGTGCTGAGCTGAGAAGAAGCCACCAGTCCGGATAAACCGAGCTGGCTGGTACCTGTGAGGGGTCAGGCTCGCGTGCGTCTCTGCCTGTGAGCTCGTGGTCAGCAACTGGTTGCTTAGGCTCTAAACACCTTAAAGAGTGGGAGACCCCATTTCAAGCAGAACTGTAAACCAAAAGAAAAATACTGCTTCTGTGTTTGCTCCGGAGATAAAGAACTCATAAAAAGCAACGTAGCAGTGCCCTCTGTTACTGGTAAGGCCACCATGGACTTCCATAAGAGCAAAAAGTATGTCTTTTGTACTGGGAAGAGCCTGCAGGACAACTACTGCCTGGATGACAGGGGCGGGAGAGAGTGACACCTGCGGAGTTTGAGCCAGCTGCCAGTTGCTCTCCCGAAAGACCAACATTTGGAGGAAAGTCTGTAAATCTGCCAGCTCAAAGCCGATCAGTTCCTAAGTAAACAGATACACAGGCAAAACTGCCAAGGAGAATGGGGTTTCCCAAAGTATATTTCTTCCATGAATAACTTCCTGATACAACGAGGTGCCTATTTAGATTTAAAATATTACAATTTGTTGTAGTTAGAAGGGACCTGGATCAAACGCTGCAGGGAATGAAAGCATTTGCCATACCTAATAACTGAGTGATATGCTAATAAGTGAAAGTCTTAAAAAAAAAAAAAAAAAAAACAAAACCCCAAACCCAAAAAAAACCCCAAAAAATCCACCTAGAGAAGTAAAGAGTTTGGAAAGACTCTTTAACAACAGTAAGCATCCCTTTTTTTAAAAAAAAATATTTTTTATTTGCCCCTCTCGGGCCTTGTTTTCCCCGAAGCATTAATTGAAGCAGTTAACTCTGGTCAGCAGGCTATCCCAAACCGTGCATCGCTGAGTCACCCTGACTATCGTGTGCAGGCTCTTCACCCGTGACGGATGCTGCCTTTCTTCATCCCCCATTGAAGAGTGTTCAGCTAAATGGCATCGCTTTGCACTTACCGTTGGCTAAACATTTAAACACAGAGTTACTGCAATGGAGTGGATGTGGTCCAGTGAACACTAACTCAGCAGATGTGGCAACGTGCTACTGTACCCTAAATTACTCATGTGTCTAGTTTCCCAGTATGTCTTTGTTATTCATAAAAGCACCCTCTGAAATGCCTATATATTGCAATACAGAAATAACAAAGCAGACAAAAACCCAAAATTTTGAGGCAGAAGTAGGTAATGCTCCATTAGTGGCCACGGACCGCATGGATGGTTATTGATCTTCATGCTTGAGTGGTGTGATGATCGTTACAGACCATCAAAGGAATGTGTTATTGCAGGTACCCTGTTTGAATTGACCCGTTCGTAAGAAAACATACAACGGGGAGCGTTGCACCAGTATGACCTATTACTGGCAGAGATACTGCGCTGGAAATAGGCCAAGTCTCTGTCTTTCAGATAGTGTAGGAGTTTCAGAATATGGGAAGTGCACTGGCTGAGAGTAAAGTATCTCCAGTTTTCCTTAACCAGTTATGCCTTTCTTTTTTCTGGAAGGGTTCTGAGTTGCACGTGAACCCCATTAAAATTACATATTATATGTACTAAAGAGATAGCAAGAAGTTATTTTGGGAGGCCAAAGATGATAACAAAAGGAAGTGAAAAATATTCCTTTGAAAAAAAAAAAATAATCAGGTATTGATTTCATTACCAGATGATGAATATCACTTGCTGGGAATTCTCAGATCTTCTGGAAGACTACATTGAGCTGCAATTTTTCATACTGAGGTTTAAAAATTAATATTGGTGGCAAGTGTGTGGGAAGGAGTTACGTTTTTAAGAAAACGCGCTATTGGTTTGAAGTGTAGAAAGCGTTTGTCTCCTGCCTGCAAGCTAAAGTTCTCCAAGGAAGTATGTAGTCAGGATGTTATTTCTACTTTCATTTCAAGTTCAGGTTTCTTGCAACAAGATGGCTTCAATTATCTTTGTAAAAAGAGCATTTTGATTTTGAGATGTTAGAAGACTTTGTTGTAGATTCTCCAGGAAGAATCTTTCTGATGTTGCCTGTTCAGAAAGAATATAACTCTTGATCTGGATTTTCTTAACTTCGCCGTGTACTACAAAACCACAGCAATCATCTGAACTCCCTTCCTTTTAATGTCAGCCCAGGTAGAGCAGGCAGATGGCAGGACGGTACGTGGAATTAGCTGCGCTCAGAGCCCTGGGAACTGCCCAGGGCAGTCTCGGATTCTGAGAAGCCGTGTTAAGCGGAGCTCTGGCTGACGGCCTGTGATGGACCCATCACTTCAGGTTCAAAGCAACTGCCACGCTCCAGGATTTATGCCTGTGGATCAGACCTGAATGAAACACATGGCTGAAAGCACAGAATGCATTCCCAAAGAGAAAACAGTCACAATGACTCTACAGCTGTGTTCCTACATCTCAGGGCAGGAATCATCATCATAGAATCACAGGTTTGGGTTGGAAAGGACCTTAAAGATCGCCCAGT
>RSEF01000020.1:1599458-1609859 GCA_003993805.1 Himantopus leucocephalus
TGGCTCCCTCTGACCTTCTAACTCGGTTTATGCCGTTTGGCGCCTGTCTAGGCGAGAGGGCATTGCAGTTGCACGTTGTTAGGAAAGCGCAGTTAATAGCACAGGGCCTGTCTTTGCCATATGTTTCAATCCATCTGAGAGTTACTCGGGAGCAGAGAAATTTGTTTTAACCATTAATTATCAGTTGTGAAATCAAGGATAAATGTGGTCCGAATTTCGAGAGCCAGTCACGTTTCCTCAGCACCTCCACGTGCATTTGCTGGGACAATACTTTCACAGCAGCAGAACAGTTTGAAAGAACAAGCTGTGAACAATCGTGGGATTTAAATACAACAATTTCTTTTGAGGAAACAAAAACTATTTTTCTGGGGCTTTAGTAAGTTCCAGCAAAACTGTGGTCCGTTACTGAACTCCTTTGGCTGGGGGAATGTATTACCCAAACTCTCTTACCAGTTCTTCTTCACACTCATCCCGTGCGAGACCCTCTTCCTCACCCTCGTCCCCGTTCAGCGGCTCCTCCGTGTTGACCTCTGCCTCCGATGCCGTGTCTTCCTGCGAGATTTCGCTTTTGCTGCCATCCGCCTTCTTCCGTACCTCTGTGAGAGCAAGAGCAGAGCCACCAGGTCAGGGGCTGGGGGGGGGGGCAATGCCCGGAGCCTGATGACACTAATGCAGTGGGCCCCAAATTCAGTTGGGAGGTAAATACCGGATCTAGGGGGGTTTCTGCAATGGGAAGTTTTGTGGATTTTGAGGAAGCTGCCTGAAAGCAACCCTGGAGAGGGCAGAGCAGGTCATCATTCTGCATCCCTCCGGAATGTGTGGGAGGCAGATAGAACACAACAGAATAGAACAAAACAGAACAGAACAGAATAAGGAATAGAACAGTAACAGAACAGTAACAAAATAAGAATGGAATGGGAATAGGAATGGAATAGAGTGGAATGGAATAGAATGGAACAGAATAAGGAATAGAACAGGAACAGAACAGTAATGGAATAGAAATGGAATGGAATAGAATATAATAGAATAGAATAGGAATAGGAATGGAATAGGAATAGAATAGGAATGGAATGGAAATAGGAATAGAATAGAATTAGAATAGAACATAATAGGAATGGAATAGGAATAGGAATAGAATAGAACAAGAAGAGGAATAGGAATAGAACAGGAATGGAATGGGAATAGGAATAGAGTAGAATAGGAATGGAATGGAATGGAAATCAGACTAGAATAGAAATGGAATGGGATGGAAATAGGAATAGAATAGAATAGGAACAGGCATAGAATAAAGTAGGAACAGAATAATAGAATAAAAAAACAAACTAAAAAAATACAAAATGTATGACAAACAAAAAAACCCCTCATAATTTTAAAACCCAATTCCACAATTTGGGAAATTTTGGCATGCAATTTTGGCCTGTGATTTCCCCCTGGAACCTGGGGGTCGACATTTCACTGTCACAGCCCGGAGGATGCTCTAAGCGGCGATGGTTTCAGGGCTGGCTCTGCAGGGCGCTTCCCTGCACTCTGCCCGTTCTCGGACCAGCCCCGCGGCACCCGCGCGCACCCAACCGACCTGCGGACAGCTTCTGCTCTTCAGCGATCTGCTCCAGTCGGCCCAGGAGAGCATCGATGTTGGATTTGATCTGTGTCAGCTCAGTTTTGATTGTTTGCAGCTCGCTGCACTTCACTTGGGAGGAAGGAAGGAAGGAAAAAAAAGGCATTTATTGCCCCGCAGTGCACCCGAGGCGCCCGCCTCACCCCTCTGCCCAAGGCACCTCGCCGAGCAGGGTAAAGAATCAACTAGAAACCCCATGCCAAGAACATACTTCTTGCACCCCGGGGGGTCAACGTGTGGTGATGCTCACACCTCGCTGCATCTGGGCTTGCCTACGCTGGAAGGAGCTGCGGTGAGCGGTGCGCAGGGCATCCTGCAGCGGCGGGGGCTTGGTGGGCAGGCGAGGAGAGGTTGGCTTTGCACGGAGCAGCATCGCGCCCGCCTCCACCGCCAGCCCTCGCTGCCCTGCTGCCTCTTACGGCACCGGCGGGGGCTGTGGGTGGTCGTATGCACCCGAAAAAGCCCGGGTGTCCGTTGTCCAGGCACGTTGTGGAGGCTGACGCCAGGCTTTGGCTCCTTCCCCTGCTGCATTCGCAGCCTGCGGGCTCCTGAAAGGCTTGGGCTGTTGTTTCCAGATGTTTTGTTTCTTTTTAAAGTTTTTCCCTGAGGGAGCATCTGGCCCCGTGGGTGAACGCCTGGGGACGGGAGGGCCATGTGCACACCGGTCTCCGCACCGTCCCGCTGCACCCCACGCACATACTCACGCTTCAACTTGGCCGAGCTGTTGGCGATGGCAGCCGATCTGGCGAAGAGCTTGACGGGGAGCGTCGCCTTCACGCGCCGGACCAGGGGGATGGTGACCCGTGGCCGCTTCACGGGAACAACCCTGGGCACCGGAGAGACCCGGCCCCGGTACTCGAAGAGCCTGGAGCAGGGGAGGAGGGATGGGGGGAGGCTGAAGCAGTCCTGCAAGTGTCCCCAGCCCTGCCGTGTCACCGATCCGCTGCCACAACCCAAGCAGGGCCGGCGGTGAGCCGGGGCACAGCCTGGCCATCCCACCCCACCCCACCGCGCTGGGCTGGACCCCAGCTCGCTCCCCACGGCAGAGCTGCGCCGCAGGGAAGATCTTGCCCCATAGAAAAGCCCTTTGGCTGCCGCCTCTCCCGCTCACCTGTCGTAGAAGTCGTCTCTGTAATAGTCATAGTCGAAGTCGTAGCCGCTGCGGAGACAGAGTCAGGATGGCACAGGTTAACGAGCGCTGGCAATTTATTATTATTACTCCCTCATTTCCTGCTGAGCCTCCCAGGTGCTTTATTTATTTCCCCTCCATAGGGGGACCCCCTGAACTTCCACCTGGCGGGACGTGCGCAGGCTGCGAGGGGCTGCAGGGAGGTGGGCTGAGCCCTGGAGAAAGAGTTGGGGGAGACTGAATGCATCTGAGAGGGCGATGTTGGCAGCAGAGTGTTAACCTGGTCATCTCAAGGTGGAGCAAGAAGATGTGCGGGTGGATTAAAACCTACAAATGACTGTGAGCCCCCTGTGGGGATGTGTGCTGAAGCGCCGGCTGGGTCTGGGGAGCGGGGAGCCGCCCGCCATCCCCTGCCGGCCGCGCAGGGAAGGTGGAAGTCCGGCTAATGGGTTGTGTCCGTAAAGCATCAGTTGAACTGTTCTCACGGCACTGCTGACATCCCCCCTCCTGCCTTTTGTCCAGCGGGACCGGGACCGTGTCAGGAGGGCACTGCCCTGCCACCACCCTTGGATGATTCTTTTTTCATAGCATATGTAATTGTCGGGGAGAAGGAAGGAAGAAGGTGATACTTATTAATTTAACATCTTTGCTATCGAAGATGTTTAAATGTCTCTCCTCCCAGCGAGGCACTGCTCCCGTCCTGTTTTCTTAAGCTCGGACTGCATTCTAACCCAAAGTTGGAGCAATTCATTTCTCCCTCCCTGGGGACCCAGTAACACGCTTTCCCTCTTGCTGCAGCTGGTTTTTCACACAGCAACACAAACCGATGGTTACAGCGGGCAATCACAGCTCTTCGGAGACAAGACCTGCTCTGGTGCCGCCTTGATGTCCCGGCACACGTACCAGTCACCCCCAGCTAAATGCGGTGGCCGCGTCCCTTGCGTGCCGCTGGCTGAAATAATGCGGGTTAAATAGGAAGTTACTCCGACGTTCCCTGCTCTCTGCTCTGAACAAAGAGAATGGTTATTGCAGCCCGTGAAAGCAAAGAGTCTGTCCTGCATCGTGAAACCGTCGGAAGTGGCTCAAAAAAAAAAAAAAAAAAGAGAATCTCATGGGAAGAAACAAAGTGATGGGGGGAGGGAAGGACTCTGAGCCAAGAGAAACTGGGGCATGGGGAGAGGGGGGATGAGCGGTCAAGTATGTAGCTGAGAGTAAATTTGGTGGCCTGCATCTTAGGCACAAAGGGACAAGAAGAACATGTGGCTGGCGAGGATGGCCGATGGGAAGCATGGTTTGGACCAGAAATTCCGGGCTTGACCCAGGATGCCTGTCCTGCCGATGCTGGCACTGGGTTTCCCTCCCAGTGTTTAGCTTCAGTTACTGGTTTCTTAAATGTTTTTTTTCTGTGCTCCTTAGCACTTAGGTTCCCNCATGGTTTGGACCAGAAATTCCGGGCTTGACCCAGGATGCCTGTCCTGCCGATGCTGGCACTGGGCTTCCCTCCCAATGTTTAGCTTCAGTTACTGGTTTCTTAAATGGTTTTTTTCTGTGCTCCTTAGGTTCCTCAGGAGCCTGTGGCAGCATGCGGAGCCTCAGCCTATGCCTCGGGGGGACCCGAAGCACACTTTGGATGGTTGGAGACACCAGGGCGCCTCTGGGGCCAAAGAGAGTTGGTGCAAGGGGTTAAGGACGACAAGACGGCATTTGCACCCACCGCCTCTTCTGGGGTTTGCTGCCACCATCATGCACCGCCACGGTGACTTCAAGCGAGGAGGTATTTTATAAAGCGGGACCTTATCTCTGAGCAGCCACTGACCACGGCACCCAGGGCCGGGCAGGACGCCGAACGCAGGGTCTCGCTGCCGAGCAAGCAGCACTGGTGGGGTGGGTGGGTGGAGAGGTGACTATAGGGCTGTTATCACCATATGCCTTCCAAATTCAATTGAGTGATGAAGAACAGCCATTTTGCTGACAAGTCACAGCACAGATAAATTTCAACATCTTTTCAGCCTTGGCGTCCTCCCCCTCTGACCTGACGTGTAGACAACGTCTCTGCTGGGCTCACAGGGGAGAACTGAAGCTCCCGCAGCCTTCTGTCCCAGCCCCTGCGTGAGCTGTGTTTATTCCCTGCTGTACTTTTCTGAACTGCAAGGGAAAGGGAATTCCTACCACGTCAGCTCTCGCTGGAATATCACCAGCCTGTTCGTATGGCTGGGCAGTACGGAACGAGGAAATGTATTTTCAGGGAGATTTTTATGACTGGTAACTTGATTTTCATTCTGGCCTGGGATGAAACCTGGGAATAAAGAAAATCTCCAAGAAAATAGCTCGCCTCGGCCCACCAATCTATTTTGATCACCAAGGATGTTTGACTCCAGTTCTGTTTGGATCCAATAAACACAGAAGACAATCAAAATAGGAAGTCATTTGAAAGGAAAATTGAACTGGGATGCTTCTATGCTGTCTGACTCCCCCCCTTTTTTTTTTTTTTTTTGCCTCCCTTAGATGCAACTTAAATGAAATTGCTGCAATTTTGTAGTATTTGTCAATCCTGACAGACTCTGGTGAACTGCTTCTGGTTAGCTCCAGCAATGCCCTGGAGCCCATGGTCTCTGCACCCACAGGCAACAGAAGACAGTGGCATCTCCCTACGGCTCAAAGACCCCAAATGGGATGACGCAGTGTCTTTATTCACGGCAAAAACTCCCTCCATGGGCTGTTGCTCTTGCTGGGAAGCTCACTGTGGCTTGGAGACCACGAGGCAGCTTTAGACCATTTGCTTGTAAACAACAAAAAGCTTGGGGGCATTTGGCAAAATTTTATAACTCCCGTGCTCCTTTCTTCTCGCTCTATTCAGGCTCCTGGTCTGAGCCGGCTTTTCTTCCAAGCCTTCGCTCCCCGTTGGTAGAACTGTGGACACAGCACGTGGCCGGTTCGCTGGAGCTGGAGCTCCAACACCATCGCACAGCCAGTGCCCTGCTGCTGTCAGCGCTGTCCTGGGCAAAGCCATGCGTCTAGGAACAAGGAATGAAGCCCCAAAGGGGCTCCACATCCATCACTGACCCTTCCCTGCGGCGTTTGGGCACCTCCGCCTCGCTCCTGGGCTCGGCTCCAGCAGCAGCAGGACGAAGCCCAGCCTGAGGTACCTGTAGGTCCAACCGGGTGCGGAGTGGAGAAGGATGGAGAAGCCTCAGGTGAAGTCCTAAGTCTTTTTCAAGACTAGTCAGAGCAGAGGTTTGGTATATGAAGGGGCTAATAAACACAATAAATGTTATTACGCTATTTGCAGTAGGGAATGTGTGAGCAAAGCTGGGCAGCCTTGCGTTTTTCTGGTGGAAATCACTACTGGCCTGACCTTTAGGGCAGTGGGTCCAAGAGCATCTTGTAATATTTGGGGGTGAGAAGCAAAGGGAAGGGGTGTCCGTGTGTGTGTTACTCCTGCCCTGGCTCTGAATCCTCAGGGGACTGGAGACACTTCCACCCATTTCCAAAAGAATTAGGGGCATAATTATCCTGGGGAGCTGGTCCTGACTTCCCCAAACCAGTGGGATTCATCTCACTTCGCTTCAGACACTGGGAATGTAAAGAGATAAATCCAAGCCAGAAGGAAAAGAGGCAGTTCCAGGTCATGGTACATCACATCCAAAGGCAGACATCTAAAATACCATCAGGTGAAGAACTGTTTTTTTTATCCAGCAAGCGTAAAGGGAGTCCGGACAAGCGGACCACATAAAAGCCCTGACAGCACAGAGGGCTGAACTCACATGAGATGAACCCAACCTCAGACTCAGTGCGGTGCGGGATGGCAAATACTCTGATCGCCGCCGCCGGCAGTACCGCCTGCAATCCCCGCTAACCACGAGACAGCCCTCAAGGAAGGCAGCGGGCTGAAACGAGGGATTTTCGGAAGTCTGTGACTGTATGACCCTGCTATAACACGCCAGTCTGGTCATGGCTTAACAGGTGGGTGCTGGCTGGATGCTTTTACCGGCATCCTTGGAAGTCAGGCGTTGAGCAAAAGGCAGGGCTTCCAACATGAATGCAGAAAAAAAGGTAGTAAAAAAAGTAAGTGCCTTAGCGCGGGTGATTTATCTGGATGTCGTGTGCCTGAAAATTTCACTGCACGTAGGATAAACCTTCCTGAGACTGACGGATCATTTTTCAGCGACCTGGCAGGGCTTCCTTTATGTACGGGAATAATTTTTGCTGTTTTTCAATCCGTTGGTGACATCGCGCCCTTTAAAAATAAAGCAGGGACAATCCGAGTGAGAGGCAGCAGAAGGCCGTAAGGCTGTGTCAAGTTAACATGACGCTTCCACCACCTTCTGCTTTGCTTTTCTTTAGAAATTAAATAACCTTTCTTAATGACTCATAAAGGTTCAAAATCCAAATATTCCTAACTGAAGGGCAATTGTTTGTATGTGCTGCCTTTACATTTGTGGTGCTCTTTCTGAGCAGGTACCCGAGCAGCAAGTCTACATTTGAGCGGCTGCGCTTTTAATTACAGGCTGATGGCCCCGCACCGATAATCACAAGTGCCGCATCGTGCTCAGCTCACATCCTTCTGCTAATTGCACAACCTTCGTTACTGCAGCAGTAGAAATGACACCCGCTGGAAAGCTACTTGGAAAATCTGGCATTGATCAAAGTGAGCTGGTAAGATCTTGTGTATCCGATTCCTTCCTCCTGCAAACAGCCAAGGTAGCGGGAAGCCGGGAGAGAACCGTGGAAAAGGAGCCCGGCATTTCCAAGACGCCAGGGCCGCGGAGGCTGGGACGGCGAGCACGTCCCTGCTGCCAGCGTTGGGTCTGCTGGGTCGGGTACCACTGCTGGCCTCCTGCGGGTGTTTCTGATCCCCGTCCGGGTGGGTTTGGCACCAGGGCTTGCCGGGGTGTCACTGCTCCCGGCACCGCTGCCGAGACGTGGGAGGAGTGGATCTGTTTGGAGCCGGGATGACAGCAGCTTTCTGCAGGGATTGTAATGGGTACAACAAGGGACGCGAATGCCAGCTGAGCTGGAGGGACATCGTCCACTTGCATCTGCAGACTGTGAAAATAAGTCAGCGGTGGCTTGTGTCTGTCACCATTTGGGAGACGGTTCCTTGGGTCACTGAGCTGCCAGACCCCCTGCTGCTCTTGTAGTTCTGGCTTAGGTTGTTCTCACTGTCCTTTTGGCTACAGAGCAACATCAGCACCAGCATTACAGGGAAGGGCAGAGATTTGTGCCTCCAAAGGTCAAGTGCAGCACTGGCAGACCCCGCTGCCCCGGGGCAGAGCCACCTCCACTTCCCCCCCCAGGGTAACAAGCAGCCCACTCTCAGCGCAGCAGGATCCGCCGGCACTGACCCGAATGTGGCCCCAAATGCCCCAGGAAATCCTGGCTACGCAGGGAAAAAAAAAAAGATTGCCAGAAGGCAAAAGGTTTTGAGACGCAGCGTGTGAATGGGGGACGTGGTCAAAATTCAAGTTCATTTTCCAGCCATCCTCACTAACTCATTTGCAGGGTCTCCAGGCACGTCCCCGTCCAGCAGCGGTGGCCGGGGTGCCAGGCAGGAGCGCCCAGGGGACTTTCCAGGTGCAAAGGGATGCTCTGGCAAATGCCAGAGGCAGAGGGAGGGAGGGAGGGCCTGGAGACCCAGAGAGATTGGGGGAGGGCAGTGATGACAGCAAGGTTCTATATTAACTGAAGGTTGCTCTTGTGGAGAGACCTGAGAAAATTTATGACAGCATGAACCTGCGCGTGTGTTTTACCTGTCGGCGGTGGATGGGAGGCTGCAGCCCAAAGGATTTCGATTAAACACCCGTATACCCTCCCACCCCCCACCTCGGGCTGGTGGATCAAGTAAGACTGTCATGATTGTTGTTTCCTCTATGTCCAAAATGAGCTTCCCCTTCCCCTTCTCCTTCCCTTTCCCCTTCCCCTTCCCCTTCCCTTCGACTGTCTCCTATGGACTCGGAATGAGGCAAAGTAAAACCCAACCTTTGAAAAAATAATCTTCCGTGTTTAACACAGCATTTCTATAAATTACAGTGCTGTGATTTTTGAAGTCTAACATTTAGAAAAATTTATGATGGTTAGGGAAGCTATAACCACGGCTCACTGCAAAGCCGGCTTCCCTGCTTTCCATGAGATAGCCCAAGTTCTGCTCGTCCAGATGGCAAAGTTTAAATCTGTCACCAATCTGGGATGAAATATTGCTGAAGCTCGGAGCAGGGTAGTTCTCTGACCTGTATTTTAGCATATCCATATTGGTGGGAGGAAGCAAACATCTCTTGTTCGCTCTCTTTTCATCTACGTGGCAGCCTGGAAGTCTGAAATATTGGTTATTTCACCAGAAATGGATTAGCGGTCAAGGCACGGGTGAAGAGTAAATGAAACGCTCTTTATTGCAAGATGTATGGAATGAATTGATTTGCATTACGGCTACCAGCACCACCTAAGTAACACACGCGCAGCTAAATAGAAAGAGTTGTGTCATCTCTATTTCCATACATCAGCGTGGGGAACGCAGAGAGTCCACTTCCCCTGGACTGGCGTCTCCCGTGAATCCAGAGGGCCAAGTTCTGGTGAAGGGCCAAGCTGGGCCAAGGCGGGAGGAAAAATCTGCCTGGCGAAAGCTGCAAAGGAAGAGCTCAGCTGCGAGACTCGGGGAAGGTCTCAACAGACGCCTTGGGGGTGGCGGTGGGAGGGTTGCTGAAGCCCTGGTGGGATGGCCTATGCCAGAAGAGCGTTGCCACCACTGAGGTTTGCCATTTCGCAGCACACCGGTGTCGGACTGTGTGACTGAGTCTGAATCATAGGTTTGTCATGTCTCTCCATCCCTCTCACTTCTTTCCTTTCTGTAGAAAAATCTACAGTTCTCTCATGATTTCCGTTTTTACAACACCCACCTATAACCATGATACCNCCACCTATAACCCTGATACTGATTTAAGCCTTTTCTTCCCAACATCACACCTTCTAAATCCCGACTCAGTGCCCCCGTCTCCACAGCATGAGACTGGCATAAAAAAAATCCCATTTTGGGATCTTGTTATTTGGTTTTGGGTTCTTGAAACCTGCAGGGTACTCTTCCAAATACCTTTTCAAGTTTTCCCTTCTGCAACCTCAGGAGCGAGAACCTAATGAGTTTCTCCCGTATTCCCATGACTCCAGACTCTGGGGCTTAAATGAAAATCTTCACTTCTTGTGAAAACCTTGAGAAAGTCTCTAGAGCAGGCAACAGCGGGATTGAAGGCTCACTCTGACATCTGCAACATCCCACATTTCCCACAGACCTACTCCGTGTCCCACTTGTCCCTCTAGTTCCCTTGATCCCTTGGTCACTGCTCCGCAGTACAGGTTCCCTTGGGGCTTCCCACCTCCTCGGTCCACCCCCATTTGTTGCTCCAAAGGCTTCCCATTTTCTTCCTTTCTTCTCTCCCTTTCCCTGTCATTTGCTTTTTGTCCTTTTCTCCAGTGTCTTTCCTTAAATTATCTCTGTGCCCTGTTCTCCTCCAAGACCCAGCGTATGCCACTGTGCCCCACTCCTACTCCCCAGCTGGAGGAGCTGGGCTGGAGGGGAGCGCTCCTCTTGTTACATCTCTTTCAAGACCTCTGATGGGGTTAAAGCAGGTACTGCCCACCTTTCTCCAACGATCTCCAGGTCCAACAC
>RSEF01000020.1:1609959-1624205 GCA_003993805.1 Himantopus leucocephalus
GTGTCAAAGGCTTTACTAAAGTCCAGATAGACAACATCGACAGCTATTCCCTCATCCACTACGCGAGTGACCATGTTGTGGCTCCCAGTGAGCAAATTCTGGGCCTAAAAAACATCTGGATGGGAGCCCTGTTCTTGGGTACTCTGATGGTAAGGGTAGCACAGGGCACTGTGGCAGCACTGTCATTTATCCCAAATTAAGACTCCTCTGAGAACAGGATCAGTTCCAGACACAGGCAACAGGGTGCTGGGGTGGAAGGACAGCCCTGCTTGCTGCCTCTGCCGCAGGACGGCAGCCCTGGGGAGCTGGGCTGGCTGGCACGGCTCTGCCACGGAGGCTTGGGGCACGTCGGAGCAGCCTCTGAGCCCGTACTTTGTCCCCTGCAACAGCTCCACGACTTCCCCACCCCGGCACCGGTGGCAGCAGAAGTGAGGATGAAGCTCAACGTCCCTTTCTTCTTCCTCACCCCCCCTCATTGTTAGGGTGACCGCACCCCATTGCACGTGCACAGCACTCTTCTTATAGGCAAAAAAGCTCCTCTAACTCAAAACACTTCCCGGCTTGTTTGTAGTCTTCTGATCTGCCCCACCTTAGTCATGATGGATGAAGGATCTGAACAGGGTCTTTCAGCTGTCTGGAGCCTCATAGCTGAAGTCCATGACTCCTGCTGAATCTAAGAAGAGGTGATTAAGGGGGGAGGAGACATCATAACACACGCTATAAAGAAGAAAGGCAAAAGCTGCCCTCCATCTCGATGTCAAATAGGATAAGGAAAGTCAGGTTTGAATTTCATCAAGGGAAACAGATGGTAGAAATTAGGGGGAAACTTGCTGATGCTAGTGATGATAAAGCAGCACACAGCCTGTCAACAAAAAAAAATGTGGACTTTTGTGCCATTAGTGGGATAAGAAGACAGAGTGGACAGACATCTGCTGGCAGTGATTTAAGAAGAGCTGGTCTTCATTAAGAGTAGATGAACAAGGTGACTATTTCAGCTCGCTTCCATCTCTATTTGCTGTAACTCTCTGGTCCTAAAGTGCCATTGAGATCAGAAATATTTTACTTCCAACATCAGACAGGCTCACATGTGCTCAGCATGGGGCAGGTCAATGTGTGCAGTTCGTCTGCAGGGATGTTCTCTTAAACGCTGCAAGGTGACTCACAAAAGCCATCCTGTGTAATTTGCTCCTGACCTAACAACACTGAAGAGTTTTGAAGTCTTTCCAGTTTTTGGGGAGCGACTCCTTTATCCCGCGTCTCTTTGGCTTACGCACCTTTACCCTTACCCTTTACCGCCTGCTGTCCATGGACATGGTGCCCACACCAGTCCCTAAAAACATTATCTACCCCTGGCTCTGAGGGGCAGTGGTGTCACGGGGGAAGGGTCAGAGGTCACTCAGACAGATCTGATCTAGCAGTTAGTTTATTGAGTTCTAATCAGTAAATTTAGGTATGTAAAATATTTAATAAGTACCGTTGGGTTGTTGGTCAATACTCTACTACACTTAAAGTTAGTATGGGATATGCAGGTTATGGTGTAAGCTTACTATATTTATCTTAAATGTTACATCGTGCAAAAAACGTCACTTACCAACCCATCGATGTCTGGTGCCAGGTAAGGGATCTCTCAGCCTCGAGGGGCGACCTTGAGCGGCGTCCCTACTCGAGGGGAGATCACCGCCACGCAGCCAGCTGCTGCGGAGGGAGAACTCAACGGGCCCTGATGGCTGCAGATATTTATAGCCTAAAGTGGTTGATTCATCGTCAGATTTTCTGCTGTGTTCGTGCAGTTTCGTCCACTTGTCAGCCCGATCTCCAGCCAAACCGGCTTTTTGGTTTGAGTGCTGGGTTTTCACACAATAGGATTAACTTTGGGCTTCCTGAGCGTCTGCCTGGACCAAAGTCCAGTCACTTCAAACAGGAGGAAGGAACCCATCACAAGTGGGAAAGACATAGTTTACGCAAGGCGGGAACCAGACCTGGGGAACACAGAGACTGCCCTGCCATGAACCTCTTCCCCATGGCGACAAGTGGGGAAGATCCAATCCAGCCTTTTTGTTGCCGCTGGTGTACGTACAGCTGCTCTTCTAACTCCAGCACTGGACGCTGGAGGGATGGCTCTGTATTCCTCCTGGGTGGCTCAGCTCTGCTTTCCATCTTCTAGGTTCTGCCTTCTCTTGTAGGAAAAAGCTTAGTTGGGAGCTTGCTGTTCATCCACCCTGGCCTCCTGCCACACCTGTGCCCCGTTGCCATCAGAATGGGCCATTCTTGTGCTTCAAGGCACATGTCCTTGAAGATGACCCAGATGCCCTGGCCTCCTTGGCCTCCAGGAGCAGTCTCCCATGGGATTTTGCCAAGCAGATCCCTGAACAACCCAAAAATCTGCTCTCTTAAGTTCAGGGATTTGATTCTGCTCTTTATCTGGGTCACTTCTCTCGGGGTACTCAACTTCACAGTCTCAGCCAAGACTTCTCTCCATCTTCACATCTTTGACCAGCTCTTCCTTGGTCAGCAGTAACAGTCCAGAGGGATGTCTCCCCTAGTCAGCTGGTCGGTCAGCTGTGTCAAGAAGTTGTTCTTGATGCTTTCCAGAAATTTCCTGGGTTGCCTGCACCCAGCCCTGCTGCCCGCCCACCAGACACCAGTGTGGTTGAAGTCCCCCAGGAGTAAAAGGGCCGGTGATCAGGAGGCTTCCTCCAGCCATCGGGAGGAGACTTTGTGGCAGGGGGTCTGTAGCAGATGCCTGCCACCATGTCACCCATGTTGGTCTGTCCCCTGATCCTCACCCACAAGGCTCTCAGCTGACTCATCACCTGTTCCGAGGCAAATCCCTGCGCATCTGGGCTACTCCTCTGCCCAGAGCACACGTCACCTCACCTGGCTTTCCTGAAGAGCCCGTTCCCAGGGCACTACCTCTTCTGGGACTGCAGAGAAGGAGCCTTTGTTCTGTTGCCAGAAGTCACAAGCCTCCAGACGTCCCTCTCCTGGGACTCTCCATCCACAGCTCCTTCGAGCGCAGACTCCAGCTGTCCCTTCTTTGTGCGTTGCTGTCCTCAGGCTTTTCCCCTGTAGGGTGCCTGCAAGGACCCTGTTGGTCTCCCTGATTGTAAAAATCTTTTTCTCTCCCCCCGTGCCCCGTTAAACCAGCCTGCTGCCAACAAGGTTGGGACTGGGCTCCCTCGCCGTTCCTTTCAGATGACCTGGCATCCCCTGCAGACATCTCCTGGATCCATTTCCATCTTGAAAATACTCTCCACAACATTTGGCCTATGCAGGAGATAAAATACTGCTGCACCTAATCCTTTTAATGATACCGCATCGCAGAACACCTCCAGGAGGGGGACCTTCATGTGCCGTGCTTTCAAAACCACTGTTGCCTGGGGAGTGGTTCAGCACGTTGGCACTGTTATTGTGGCCTTTGGAACGATGAGTGTTACGAATATTAACGTTCCAGATGATGAGTTCTGCTGCAAACTGGGACCAGTTCCTCTGTTTGACAGCAGAGCCATTATATCCTGCATGATTTGCCACTGCAGACGGACTGCACCGTAGCATCACTGGGCAGTTCCAGGAACACAAGAATGCCTGTTCCCTGGTGCGGGCCATTCCTAGGTCCCAAATTAACTTCTCAAAGTGCTACAACAAGGCATGAGCACATGCAGTAAACTTTATGAAAGTGCTGAGCATGGACATTCCCAACCCGCCTGGACGCCGTCCTGTGCCACTGCTGTAGGTGACCCTGCTCTGGCAGGGGGTGGCACTGGGTGAGCTCCAGAGAGCCCTTCCAACCCCAACCAGTCTGGGATTCTGTGACTTAACCTGGCCGTGCAGAGATCAGGCATCCAGCCTTAGCACAGCCCCTCACACCACAGGCTCGAGACCTTCCCCAGGACACGCTCACCGGAGGTGCTGGCTCCGGCATAGCCCAGATCCGACACCTGACTTTACACGAGGGAAGGTGGGCTTAATTTCATCCCAGTCCCTTCGAGGTTCAGCAGGAGCCAGACTTCAAAATCCAAGAGGGAATCACACGTCCCGGGTCTGTTTGGCAGAGCCCTGCCAGAATAAGGAGCCGGGGGGAGTGCTGGGGTTTGCCTGGGACTGTGTCTGCCGGAAACCACAGCCACGGCACCCGGCGGCCACGTCAGGTGTGTTTCGTGGCTCCTCCGCCAGACCGAGCAACCTGGCGGTGGTGGCAGCGTGCGAGCTCTCCCACACCACGCTACCAGCTGGTCACCGCGTGTGAGGTGTCACGGTGTCCCAGGCAGGGCGGGAGGGACACGTGGTGACTTACTGTTTCTGGTTCCCTTTTCCTTCCAGGAGAACAGCCATTACACAGATGTGGAGGATGCCAGACTACAGTAACCAGGTACAGCTCACACACTCGGAATCAGAGGCTGATTCTGAGCAAAAGCTTTCATTCCGTGCGCGTTGGGGTGGGGACTTGCTGCTTCAGAAGATGCTCTTTTCCACTGATCCGCTGCGTTTTCCTAGCACTGAGCCTGGCTGCTCAGCTGGGTCACCGCTCAGCCCCTCACTCCCTTTCCTAAATCACACATCTTTGAGGTTCAAGGGAAATGACGTACCTTTTTTTCCTTCCCCCTTCTCTCCTTGCAGCCCATTCACAACAGCAGTGAGCAACAGTGTGAGGAAAGCACGAGCCTAAACCCTGTCCTGGCACGTTGAGCAAGACAAGCTGAATGGAAGTGCTGCTGTCATCTCTACCTGGCATTCAAAAGGAGAAACATGGCCCGACATCTTCCATCCATCTGTAAAGCAAAGACAAAGACAAACTCATCATCCCAGTGAATCCCCACTACCCCGTGCAATGGATTCGGAGCTCTGCAGGCAGCAGAGGCGGGAGCCAAACCCTGCACAGTCCATCACTGACTGGAGAAGGGGAGAGCGGTTGTGTCACCAAACGAGTCAGAGATGTTATAGAGCTTTTTGTAGGAGAGGAGGGAGAACGAAGCCTAACCCAATAAAGGCGTTTTTTCCCGTGCTAGGTGAGAGCCAGAGCATTTGCTAACTGGGGGAGAAGTAATGTCTCAGTTTGGACAATTTGTGTTCTCACGCTAAAGGTCGTGTTGAGGAAGCGGGTGTGGGGTGAGCTGTCCTCCCACCACGGTCACCTCCTGTCGTGTCTCTTTTGCCCCATGAGCTGCCGCGGGTGCACAGTCACTTCCAGGTGGAAAGGAGCCGGTGCTGCTGCCCGTGCTGTGCTCTTTGCAGCTGCTGGAAGGGAGGGGAAGGGGGAAAAGAAGCTGCCTGCAGGAAAGCGAGTGATCCCAAGCAGGAGAAACAAAGCATCCATCATCTTCAGTGGTTTGGTCTCCTCGTTCTCCGCTGGGAAACCACTATGTAAAGGCTGAACACGTCTCTGCAGAGTGAGGGGGTGCAAGCATGTGTGGATGAGAGCCTTTTCTTGGACCAGCTGCTCCCTGGAAGGGATGTAATCCACCCAATTCTCCAGCCCAGCGCCGGAGACAGCCCTTCCCCAGGGTGCTGACATCTCCTCTTGCCCCAGCCTCGCTGGGTCTTCACACCGACACGGCACGCCGGAGAGCGGCACGACAGCTCCTGCTCCCGACAGCGAAGGCTGTGCTCCATCACCGCTCTGAGGGCTCTGCGCAGTGGGACAGCTTGCCTGAGCGTAACGAGACTGGTACCGATGAGTACCCCAAGCACGATGCATGTGGGCGTGCCGGCACCTCCCCTG
The DNA here is from genome assembly GCA_003993805.1 of Himantopus leucocephalus. Lineage (NCBI taxonomy): Eukaryota > Metazoa > Chordata > Aves > Charadriiformes > Recurvirostridae > Himantopus > Himantopus leucocephalus. The sequence continues at coordinate 1,615,679 of RSEF01000020.1, forward strand.
CCTCCCCAAATTCAAACTGCTTTTGACCCGTGCCACGTCCTGCGAGCAGAGGGCCGCAGCAGCCAGCACGCAGCTTGTCGGGGGAACCCCCTCACACCACAGCACCCCAAGAGGTCTCTCCGCCTTTCTCTTCTTGTTCGTTCCTCCTTCGTGGGTTTATCCAGTTTTTCTGAGTTTAAGGGTAGATGGGACTGAAACTCGCGCAGCACTTTATTCAGATCAGATGTGTCCTGCCCGTCTCCCCTGTTCCCCTCCAAATCACACACACACACACGTATCAGTGCTTTGAACGGTGTCCACAGCTTCTCCTTGGTCAAACCCTCCCACAAAACGCGTGACCCCCCCCCAGGTCGTATAGAGTGCTCGGAAAGGGGACTCCTGCCCTCTGCTCCAGCGCTCAAAGCCAGACCTCATCCGCGGCGTCTCTCTTCGAAGGGTGAAGGGGAAAACAGGTCCCGGGGGGGCCACGCTTCCCTCCCCTGAGGGCCACCCTGGAGCAAGCATGGCTCTTGAAGCACAAGGTTTTATTTGCATTTCTTAGTTTCATGAGGGATTAAAGGGATAACCGTGCTTTCCCCTGCCTTTTTCCGGTTCCTGTACAATTTACCCGTTGTGTTGTACTGAGCCGTTGTAGAGCTGTTTGCTAGGCTTTGAGAGATGAGCTGCAGTTTTTGCCATGAACTGACTGTGATGCTGATGTTTGGGAGAAAGGTGACCTTGTACATACAATCCTGTATAATAAAAGAAAGAAATCTAATTTGCTTTCGCTCTCTTCTCTCTCCGTCATACGTGCACACACGCTTTTTTCCCCTCTATTTCACACAAGTCGTCTTTCCCATTCTAAACTTCAGCTCTGCCCACAGGATTTGCTTTCCCCTACACAATGTAGATCCCACTGGGCTGAGCGAAACCTCTGGGTTCACGGGCGCTCCGGGACTTTTCCTCTGGAGGCCTGGAAACTCCATTTGATGCAGGGGACAAATCCAGGCCTTTAATCTCTGGACTTTGCACTGGTCCAGCTTGTAACAGACTGGGAAAATGAGGCTGCTGTTCCAGTTTGCACAAGCCAACAGTGCTAATAAATGCTCCTTAAGCACACCACCTTTGGCCGTCTCCCCGGTCCCTTCCTCAGCAGAGCAAAGCTCACAGCACGTTGCCAGCTGTGCGCGTCTTCAGTGCAGTAATCACCCAAAGCCGGGCACGTTTGGCACCTGCGCAGTGTCCGGAGGGCACCAGTGACCCCACGGGCAGAAGCCAGCTGCTACCACACTTCCAATGCTTTTTTAATTTACCCGTCCTAGGAAGTTTGGTGAGCCTGGCCTGAGCCCTCAGCCGGCACTGGAGGGCAAAGCTGCCTGTGGCATTGGTTCCAAGTTGCTGGTGAGCGTGGGGATGCTCGAACGCCCACCCATCCTGCCGTCCGTCACCAGTTCACTTCAAGATGAGGAAAGCGGCGCGGGCAGACTAGTGGCTGGGCATCTCTGTGGCTGGGAAGGAGGAGGAAAGATGGGGAAAAACAAAGTAAAAACAGCAAGGGCTATCAAGAAGCTCAGCATCAGCCCACCCTTGGGTCCGTCGAGCCGCGTACCTGGGCTCTGTGAGAGCGACAGTGACCCGGAGGAGGGCAGCGCACCTCCCTGGCTGCAGCCGGGTAATTGCAACGCGGTGCAGCTCATCAGCGTCTGGCCATTAGAGCGTGGCCGAGGTCTCCTAGCAAACAACTGCTTTGATTTTGTTAATTATTTTGGGGGGAGAGTGAGGCACTTGGGGAGCTCTTATGCAGGCCCCTGCATGGTAATTAACTTTGCTATTGGCTGCAGGTGGGACCTCAGCGAAATGAGTTCTGGGGTCTTCACGCTTCCCGAGTTCTGTGTGTGACCATCCAGAAAATCCTCTCGTGAAGAGGCGAGGGCACAGCAGCGGGGTGGGACAGGGCACGCACCCCGCTCCTTCCCTTTCACCCCTCAAGGCCATAAAGCGGTGGCAAAGCTCCCTGCTGCCTTCCCCGGGCCCGCGGAGAGAGGAGCAGAGGGACAGGAGGTGTCACCGCGTCCCTCTGAGCACTGCTTTGCCGGGGACAGGGAGGGAGGGGGGGGAAGAGGCAGACGCCCACTGCAGGGGCAAAGGCAGAGCTTTAGGGGAAGAGGCCGGTGAAAGCCCGTGGGCTGTAGGTGCGTAGGGGCTGTAGGTGCGTAGGGGCTGCAGAGCGTTGAAGGTGCCCACAGAGTGCAGACAAAGCCACCGGTGCTGTTTCAGTGTGTCCCTGATGACAGCCAGCTCCCGTTCCCCGACTCCCCCGTCCCATCTTTCCAAGCGTGAACACACGCGTGAGATACGGTGTGGGGCGCTGCGTGCTCGGAGCACAACGCAGGGCGTCAACCGCAGCCCGTCCATCCTCCTCCTCAACCCCAGCCCAAACCACGCTCTGCCGTCACAGGGGAACAGCCGCCCCATGATTGGGCTTGTCCTCCTTAACAGAAAGGTGCGTGGTCCTCCCCGAGGCATTCTAAATATCCATGACACAAAAAGATCCGTCAGATCTCATTAGTTCTTGAACAAACATAAAGGCGGTCCCACCTTTCGTGCACCCAACCTCCTTCTCCGTGATCCAGTAGATCCCCACAGAGTGTCTCCCTGTAAACCGCCCCTGCCCTGCTGGGAGGTGGGAGGACGAGGGTTGGGCCAGTCCATTCTCCCCAGCAACAGTTAATCCAACAGCTGCGCACTCTGAAGGAAAACGACCGAGATAAACTGAGCAACTCGACGGAACATACACGCCGTTTCCATCTTGTGAACTGAAAAAAATAAATGCTTTTGTTAAAGCCTTTCCCCACCACCCACAAAGGCAAGAGCTCATTACCAAGTGCCCCGGACCTCACTTAGCTTCTCTCATTTGCTGCTCCGCTTGTCGCCCTCCCGTCTGCCTTCGGCAGCGACAGCAGCGTGGTCTTTGTTGGCAACAAAACCACAGGTCCCAATCCCCACCGCCTTGCCTGCACCTCTGTGGAGGAAACATGAAATGTATGAGGTTGCCGACACACTTTGGGCTTAAATGTGCTGCTCCGGATGGGAATAGCAGGTGTGCGGGAAGTTTCGGTGCTCTGCTCTTTCACATGCTGGCCTCGGCAGTCATTACAGCAATAGAGCAGGGTTACTCCTGGCCCAAATCCTCCTTTTATGCGCCTCTGGGCATGGAAAGACTATCTGTCAGGCCAAAACGCCTGTGATCTTGCATTCAGTTTCAGTCAGGGGATGCAACAAAAGCCCCCACTGACTTTAATAAATTGTATTAACTTTAATGAGCATCACAGTTAAAGTCCATGCAGCACTTTGGAAATACTTCAGTTATTGCAGCTGTAACAGGACCCGTTCTTTGGGGAATTTGTAAAAGCCAAATCGCTGCCTCTGTGACAGCTGACATATCCCTCCAGCATTGTCTTCCCATTATCTGCAGGAGATTTAATTCCATATTTTTCCTCTGCTCAAGACAGTTGTGGAAACATTTGGAGATGTGGTCAAGAACCCCAAGGGCTCCTGGTGGAGTCTGTCCATCCCCTGCCAGGAAAACACGTCCAAGCCTGGGAGGGGGACAGTCCAATGCCAAAAGGACTCAGCCATATCCAAAATCCTCTGCACGCAACCGGCAGAGGGGCCCAAGCAGCCATTCCTGCACTAAGCCCCGCGCTGCCGGCACCGCTCCTGTACCCACCACGGCGGCGTGCAGATGGGCACGTGCCAGTATGGACGCGCTGTACTGGTTTAGTGAGAAAACCCTCAAGCTCAGCACCTTTTTGCTGCCCAGACATCCTTCCTAGCAGGTGGGTTATTTTCTCTGACAGGTTTCTCCCAAACCGCAGACAGGAACTACCCCAATAGGATGGGCTTTGCTTTTAGATATCCGACTTAGCACCTTCGCTGTCCACCATCACTCGCTGTGTATGGAGAACATCTGCCTTGGAAAATTGCTGAACACACAGCGGGGACCGACACAGAGAGCCTGCTGAACTTGAGCCAGTAAAGGAACTGTAAGAACATGACGGCGCAGAGGATACGCAAAGAGCAACCCAACTTCGAGATGGAGAATCCCTGCTCAGAGACCAATTCATATGTGACAATATTAAACATAACAGCCAGCACCAGTGAAAAAAGAGCGTATATAGTCTAATGCCTTTTGTACTTCAGAAGGCGAGGACTGGCCGGAGCGATGGCGTGGCAGAGCACGGGATGGGAATGCAGAGGGACGGGCTGTCGCTGTGCTAGTTCCTACCTCTGCCTCCTCCCCACCAGCTCTGCTCCTCACAGCGCTCCCCTCTGCCCTTCCTCCGGCGCCTCGACTCCTTTCAAGCACCATTTCAGCCCGCAAGGCTGCGGCTGTACGAGACCCACCGTGAATATCGCACTCTTCTGGAAAACGCTCCATGCGTACCAGGCAAAGCGGGGTGCACTGAGCATTACAATGCAAATTAGAAAGGGCAGTCTGACATACACAGCCTCCTTTTTAACAGCAGAGCTCTCAAACAACAGTATTTCAAGGCAGCAGGAATACTGACCCAGAACCAGCGCCTCTGCTCACACAAGTCGATACCTTTCCCATTGCATTCCTCAGGTTTTTTTTCTCTATGGCATTTGCACGCTTGCCCAGTCCTCACCTCTTGTTATTTCTATGCATTAAGTTCAATCTTATTTTTTTCATTATTTCCTTTCTATCTTCAAGAACCCTTCAACCTTCACAGCAAAACCGCTCTCTGCTGCACGGGGACGACCGCAGCTCCGTCTCTGGTCAAGCGGCAGGAGCGGGATTTGCCGCAGTGGCAGCGGGAGTTGGGAGGTGTCAGCCCCGGGGGTGCTCGGGCTGCAGAGGGGAGGGCAGCCCAGGCCGGGGGGGCGCTCAGAGCCACAAGGGTGCAAGCACTCCCCGTGTTTGCTTGGGGTTTCCTTCTGCCGGGTGATCCTGAGCCATTTGGGGAGAGGAGGACAGCACAGCTGGGACATCCACTCCTGATCTTCACCCCGTGCTCCAGCTTGGCCCCCTCCTTACTGCTCAGATGATCCCCCATCACATCCACACGTGCCAAAGCATCCTGTCTCCCAATTTTGGCCAGCCCAGAAGACACCTCTCTGCCCGCAGCATCTCCACAAGGCGCGGATGGGGCTCCAGCCCCAGCACACTCCTCACTCTCCAAGCCCGAGTATGTTCTTGGTTGAGGGCAGGATCTAATGGCCACCTCGCTCAGCCAGAACAACGTGTAGAGGGGAAACAATGTGCTTCAGCACACAGCTTAAATTAATTTGAGAAAGTGGAGTAGGTCTGGAATGAAAAACAAACTGTCATGTACAGGAAAAAAAAAAATTTGCGACCACACGGCCAGCTCCAAGCAGCCTCTCGCTAACAGGGAAATCTCAAGAGCAACCACAGCCTCAAACCTAAAGAACCACTTCAGAAGAACCCAAGAGATCTTTGCACAGCTCCTTCAGAAGAGCAAAAGAAAGAAATGCGGTCCTCCCTGCTGGCTGGGACTCGTAGGAAAGCAACCCATTGTTTGGGGGTGTCAGAGAGCGTGGAGACAACGCAAGGAAGAAAAACATTTTAAGCTTCAGTTCAGATGAGCTCGTGTTTCCCAGAACTTATTTTTTCATGTTCATGGTGGAAAAAAAAGGCTATTTTAGTGCAGAACAAAAGCATAGCACAAGGCCTGCAGCAGGCTCCGAGGCGCACGAGCAGCACAGAAAGACATTTCAGTCCGCAAAACTAAAAAGAACAAAAAATTTATTTATTTTTTTTACTTGCCTTCTGTGCCTTGTTTTCAAAATTAATCACATCTACCTTTTCTCCCTGTAACGAAGGCAATAAAACTCCTTTTTCTTTTTTAATGAAAATGAATACTATCAGAAGAGGACTGTAAGCCCACACTATAAGCACCGGGATCCAGCTGTGTGACCCGACACTGGTGACAATTAGGGCACAAGCACGGTGTCCTCAAACCAGGACACACGGTTTGCCATCGAAGTCCCCCGGTCCTGCTCCGCTCCAAGTGAAACGTTTCCACGTGGAAGAAAGAAACACACGAAACCTACGGGATAATTACCCAAAGCGGCAAGCTGGGCTCGGGGAAGAAACAAAGATTTTAAACCTAATTTGCTTTAATACAGAATGTAGAATTAAGGAAGCTGCTTCTGTGTCAGAAAACCCAAAGTCTCCCTGAACCCAGCGACCCGCTATGGACGACGGAAGGGGCTGAAGAGGGCGATATCCACACGTTTCTGCTGGGTATGCGGCAGAAAAATGATTAATAACCCAGATGTAAAGTTATGACTGCTTTATTTCAGAAATACGCCGTTGTTGGCAATACGCAAAAAAGGAAGAAGGATGAACGGCGAGCTTACACAGCAAGGACCGAGCCTGGCGTTACGGTCCCCAGCAGAAGGGAAGCGAGGAAGTATTTTTCTCCCTGCAAGGAAAAGCCAGTTCCTCACGTCTATCAGGCAGCAACGTGCTTGCAGGGCTTGCTTGAATTTCTCCTTCTGTATAAAGAAGTGTGGTTGCTCCCTTGGGCTTGTGACAGAGACTAACAGCACAGGTTCAGCCATATTCTGATATACAGAATATATAAGAACGTACAGTGTATATATGTATACGACACCTATGTGAATATGTATGTGTCTCTTATCCATATTCATCTATGGTGCAGCACCTACAGTAAAAGCACAGTCTCCCCAGGCTCTTTCTAAAAACTATGAGACTGGCTGAATCGCCTCTGGAGGCACTTCCCCATCTTCATTACTGACTATAGAAAGAGCTGAAAAAACTGGATTTCTTAGCCGAGGGACTGGAGGTGGGTGAGGTCCCTTCGAGCCAAAGGCTTTTAGGGGTGAGATAGCACGTGCTAAAGATCAGCAAGAGCCCTCAAACTTGTTTCTCTTTAGGATTCCACAAGTTCCACATAATATCTCCCTTCAAAAGCCTTTTTCCTCCTCCTGTCACAAGATCATTTAAGCGGCTGATCAGGATCAGAGCGACCTTCTCCATCAGCTCTCTGCACTCAAAGGCGTACTGGGAGAAAGGACAGATGGATTTGCACTCCCTTCTCTGCCATAGGATTTTACTGTTTATCCAAAATCCATTTACTGTTTATCCAAAATCCATTTTAGCCCAAATTAGAGGTGCTCAAGAAGAGTTTTCCCAAGGTTGGCAGACACCTGGGACTACATCAAGCCATGACATAGGCTAATGCCAAAATGCAGAGCAGACGGAGAGGCAGAGCCATATAGGTCCAACCTAACCCTGGGCGATCCCCATGAACGTTGTGGGCATCCAAACATCTGCAGACTTTAGCCGTAGGCCCTTGGCGCTGCTGGAAAAGCCCACGAGAGGCTGTCATCAGGACAGGCTCGTCCTGCTACCTGACCGCGATCTCTAACCTGGGTGTTCCTGGCCATTCTCCTCCAGGGACACCGAACTGCCCGTTTTCTCATCATTTGTCCTTCACATTTCTAGGGAAGAGTGAGCTCCAAGGCTGGAAAAACACAACGGGAGAGCTCAGAAGCAGGGTAAGCAAACCCAGACTTACCAGCCGGGGTTGCAGCACGGTCCATCCAGCCCGATGTCCTGCCTCTGCCAGGAACAGGCTGCTCGGGGAAGAGCTTGCACTGGAGCAGCCCGGGGGCAAACCCGCACACCGCGAGGGCAACCACTTCTCCAGGGAAAGCTACAGAAAATTATATTCTGCTACTCGGGCAACATGGGACTAACCTTCACTATGGCACACGCAATTTAAAAATAGAAAAGCAAGCAGGTATTTTGGAAGCTGGTGTGGCTTTGCACTTTGTTGTCCATACAGGCTGAAGCTGAACTGGTAATTCTTGTGCAGCTGCTGATTTTCTGTTAAACGTCTGCCTTCAATGCTTTCTCAAAGCTTGGCCTCTCCCTTGCTTGGGTACTCGGGTAATCTAGAATAAAACTCTAGGAAAAAAAACTGAGCAGAGGGGCAGAACCGACAGCTGGAGAAATGTCATTGACAAGATTAACAGGTAAGTTCTAATGAATCCAAACCATCAGCATCACACTCAACTTCATATTCTCTTGACTTTCCGAGCTTTCCTGCCGTTTCTATTTGTGTACCTCCTCCACTAGATACCATCACACGCGCTCTCGCCTGATTACAGAACACCCCATGCAAATCGTGACAAACCTTGTCCTGTTTGCAGCAGCGGCGGCAGCTTTGAAAGTCTGCTTTTTTCTTCTCCTGCCTTACAACCTTCGGTGACCAAGTTTCCCTGTCAGGGCACACAGCTGACACAACCCAGGGATTTCAGGGTCTGGTGTAGGTCTGGAGGACCCAGAGCATGATGACGCACGCACTGTACTAACAGAAGTCCCCCACTCTCAATGGAATAAACACTTTTCCTTCTTTTCACTGTTTCTGCTTATAAAAATACTACTGCTTTGATTAAATCCTTGCTCTGGCCAGAAGCTTCCATGAAAAGAGTTTGATCTCGCTTGTTTTCATAACAGAATCCCAGAACGGTC
>RSEF01000020.1:1635133-1657956 GCA_003993805.1 Himantopus leucocephalus
GACCCTGCTCTGGCAGGGGGTGGGACTAGATGATCTCCAGAGGGCCCTACCAACCCCCACCATTCTGGGATTCTGTGATTCATTGCTCTGAGGTATCAGGCACCAGCAGTGATGTCCTCCATTTAACAAGCAGCCTGTGTGGCTCTCCTTTAGCAGCTTATGAACCACTCAGCACTGGGTGTTCAAAAACCCTGTGCAAAGTGCTCTTCTGCTGTCCCCGCGCAAGCCCGGCACCCCCTGGAGACAACAGCCTCCCTTGCCTTCCCTGTCCCATTCATTTAGGGTTTCTTCTTACACACAATATTCATTTCGCATCACTTATTGGCCCCCCTTACTGCAACGACTGGAAAGGACATTTTAATCATCGCATATTAATATTTCATACTCCACCTAACTGCCTTCCAGCAGAGCGCTTTGCGTTGTGCCCAGATTAAATCCAGCACAGCATCAGCCGCGTCGGCTTAAGCGTCCCTTCCACGNCGTGCCCAGATTAAATCCAGCACAGCATCAGCTGCGTTGGCTTAAGCGTCCCTTCCACGCCAAACAACGCAGCTCGCCCGTGCAGGGCTACGACGCACAATCTCTGCTCAAGCCACTGTCTCTTCGATACGCCACGCGGAAAGCAGTGGGTATCCTGGTGATATGTCTCATTAGAAAAATATACGCAGCAGACACACGTATCAGTGGGTATAGATGAATACGCTAATAACTACACTGTCTTCAGCAGACGCGTTTTCACAGCTATTATTTCACCTTTCATCCCCCAACCCACAACTGCAACAAACCAGACTTGACTTGGAAAGGAGAACAAGACAAAACGCAACTAGCAATAATACCCGGACAGAGAGGAATGAATGTATAAAGGGGTCCTTCATCTGTAGGACCTCAAAAGGACGGATTAGTGTGATTATCCCTGATTTCTGCAAGGGAAACTGAGGCCCAGAGGGGAGAGGTCTGGGGGTGGGGGGGTGGTTTGCGCCACCGACCTCACCGAAGTTTATAGAAACATCGTAACGACACCTCCCACCCATTTATTAGGGATGGTGGGGACCACTCTGAGCTCCCAAGAAGCTCCCACGCTTGAGGAAAGGCTGTGCCCGCCTGCTCCTGCCCCTGCTCCGGACACCCACCAACAAAGTCCCCTCCCCGCCAGCGCTTCTCCTCTCTTCCGATGACAGCTTGGCTGGAAACGGCGTCCCGGTCCCTGCCGCCGCTAACGTTCAGGAATCCCTTAAAAATATTGATATTCAATCCGGTAGCAGCCCAGGGCTGGAGCTGGTTTACCCGATAAGCTATTTTTCCTCCCTGCTCTAAGTGCCTTGCTTCACAGATTAGCTGTTTAATTGAGAGCCAGGTGTCTGAAAAGCCCAGGGGGCTCCGTCTTAGTGACGAACTGTCAGAGAAGGAGGCGGCAAAGAAAAACCACCGCGCCCCACCGCTCTCTCCTCTTTTATTTCAGCGTGACGGCAACAGGCAGCCGGGCCGTTATTCTCCTCTTATCACCCTTGTTCACAAAACGGGAGATGACGTTTTTTCATCCTGTCCCCGTCTCCGTCCAGCAACAAGTCTTCCCAACTTGGTGGCTTTCCACCGGGAGCCAGATGATAAATGAAGATGCCCCGCGGGGACGAAGGGCCAAATCCGCTCTCTGCCAGGTTTGGGGGAAAATTTGGCATTTGGGGTGCCGAAAAAAGCACCAGCAAAGCTGTGTCTCGCCGAGCACACGTGATGCGTGTGGTGATGCAACCCGTGGTGCGCCGGTGATGCTTCGGCGGTCCAGGGCTGGTGCAGCCCTGCTCACACGCTGGAGGAAGCCTGAACAACGCGGCTTGGGTCAGGTCATCTTTAACCATCTCTTATACTCTGGCAAAGGACACAACCCAATTCTGCACCACCTTTTGGAGGCTTTTTTTGGAGGTTGCCCCGTTTTTTCATCCCAAACCTTTAACGTCCGTACATTTGATGGTTGGACTCACTGATCTTAAATGTCCCTTCCAACCTAGATGATTCTATGATTCTCCCTTTCCTGCTGCTTTCTTGCAAGTGGCAAGAAAGATGGTTTTTAGGGAGGAACAGGGCAGTTAACGTGCCCTAGCACAAACAAATTGGCACGGCCGTCACACGGCGAGCATCTTGCTTTGGGCGGCGATCAACCCAGACGCTTGGCTCCCAGGGATTTCTGACTAAAACAGTCCTTTTAGCCAAAAAAAGGCAGTTTTAAAAAGAAACGCGGCCAGCTACAAGATGGAGGGACTCCACTGACTGCACCACCGATAGCCCTGAAATGCACACGCATTTAAAAGCAAAGTCCCTGCTGCCCCCGGTGCCAATCATTCCTCCCCCGAGAGCTGCGAGTAATTTGCTAGTGAGTCGCCGAACACCCGAGCCAAGCTCCGAAGCATTAGTTTAATAACAAACACAAACCCTGCAATCTTTTTAATAACTTCTGAGTCCCCCAACAAGTCCTGCGCGGAACCCTAGAGGAGCTCAGCCCTCCCCCCGACAGCGGAAAGACCCTTGTGTGGTTCAATGAAGAGAATAAACTGGAACAAAACCAGTCCTTGGGTTTCCCGGGGAAAACGGCTTCGATTCCCCAAAACGCGATTTGTTAGAGGATTGGAAAGTTATTAAAAAAAGGGGATAGGCAAAGATGTCACAATTATTAGACTGGTTCTGCGGGATCAGGGCTGTCTTTTGGGGGAATTTCCGCTATGCTGAGCAAGCTGGAAGGGCCAGAAAGCTGCAGATCAGCTCAGCGGGAGCCAGACGAGCTCGTTGTGAAGCTGTGGGTGCCCTTTGCCAATCTTTTTTTCCCCCTGTAAAGTGGAACTGAGCATAGCCTGGTAAGGGAGGATGCTTTTGCTGCGGGCAGAGCGGGTCCTTGGGTCTCTCGAGCGCTATTTTGGGCTCTCCCAGCAGACAAGGGGCTCCTTGTACAGGGTATGCCAATTTTTCCAAACACTCCACCTTGCAGACGAGTCAGCCCGGACCTGTCCAGGCTTCGTCGGTGGCGGTCACTGACGTGGTTCCCGGTCACCGCAGAGGTGCCCATCTCTTACCTTCCCCCAGTGCCAAGCCCCAGCCCGTCGCTCCCCGCTGTCACCCACCCCTCTCCGCCATCCGCACCCAGGCCACCCCCGCAGGGCTGTGTGGCTGCAGCAGAGAGGGAGAAGGCACCGCTGCCGCCTTGCAGCCCCCCCTGCGTCCCCGCAGCCCCCCCCAGACATCTGTGCTGGGGCCGGGTGGGGGGGAGCCGCTTTCTGCCCGAGGACACCGTTTCCTCCTGAGCGTGCAGACTCTGCGGGCTCAGGCGACGAGCCCAGTTTCAGCCCAGTTTTACCATATTTGCCTTGCTAGAATGAAACAGCGTCAACACCTGACACGTCAGGAGACAACGCCGCTGGAGCAGCGCTGGATGGGGACTGCCCGTAACGACACACGGGCGATGCATCTGCACACCCCCCCGCCATGGGAGAGCACCCAGCGATTACTGCCGTTGGAGGCACGCTGGACACCCCCAGGGGAGCTCAGGGTCCCGGCCGTATTTCTAACCTGGCTTCATCGCCTGCTCTCCACCGAGCGCTCGGGTCGCAATTTATGGGTGGGTGAAGCGGGGGGTCCCCGCTGCCCACCCCCGGTCTGCTTCACCCCTGCGGAGATGGAAGCTGCACCCACGCTGCGCGCTTGGGCTGCAGAGAGGAGAAAGCAAAGCGGCTGAGCGGGAGGGAGAGCAAACATCGGCCAAGTCTGGCTCATTAAAGCACATTTGCTGCAGGACGTAAGCAAATAATCCAGAGTGACACCGTTAGCTCGTGGCAGATGCCGAGTTCTGCATTTCGCAGGGCTCTGGCAGGAGGGGCTGACTCTGTCCATCCTCCTTCACGCCACGTCTGACACACTCTGCATTTTTACATCGGCGCATCCTCTCCCAGAGCCGCTCCGGGCTCGGCGTAGCTGCAGCACCCTGTCACCGCTACACCTTGGCTCGTGTCACCTACTGCTGAAGCACGGGGACCTGCAAGCGCGGGGACATCTGCAGCCCCCCCACCCCCTGCCCTGGGCTGGTGTCTCCGCGCCGGACGGCGGCGTGCGAGGCTGAATGCATTTCCTAAAACTCTGGTTTGGAGTCACATCCCCACAAATTCGGGGTTCGCTCCTGCTGGATGCAGGGTGCTGCTGCCCGGACGAGGGGGTGTTGAGCGCAGAGCAGCGTGAACAGAAGTAGCTCCCTCATAATCTTCCTTCAACTACCCGGCTTGCTATGCAAATCGCCTCCTTTTTTTAATTTTTAATTAAAACAACAAGTCATTTCAGACTGGAGGAGTCCTGCCAATCCCTTGAAAACCTGGCTCTGATTTAAATTTCAGTGCAACTGGTAAATCCTTCATAAAGGAGCAATAAATAATCAATTGCTGCTTTAATAAGGATTTAATCAGTTGTTAAAGGGACAATGGTTACAAAGTCTATCAGGTCAGCGTATAGTTTATAGCTGTGGCTCTTAACCATCTGTCCTACATATTATTCATGCCTATAGAAAGCTTAAAAATCTATTCATTAGAGCCTTAAATCCTTCCTAATAAGTGCGATAAAGGGATGACCTACGGCTGGAAGCTCTGGGATGCACCCAGCGGCGCTGCTCCTCACCCTGCCCATCTCCACAAATCTGGGGCTCGCTCCAAACGCCGCACAGCTCATCGCACACGCGCGTGTGTGGCCATGCCGGAGCTCACGGGGCTCCCTGCGGGGCAGGACACGGCTCCCGTAAGGCGGCTTCAGGCGGTAAGTACATATACGTGCTCCTCAGCGTGGGGACGTGATGCTCTACCTTTACACCAAAGCTGCTGGTCTACACCAGCTCTGGAGGCCGCGTTATCTCCCATCTGCTCGGTGAAGCCAAAGTCTCTCCTTGGGCCAAGACAGACCAAAGCTGTCCCACCAGCAGCGTTATGTGACAGCAAGGAGCATCCAAAGTGCCCCTGACCCTCAGTCCTGCCCTCCGGGTCAGAACCGAATTCCTTTGAAAACAAGGATGTCGGTCGCGCACCCGTGAGGATTTTCAGGCAGGTACCAACCTTGGCGGGTTACATTTGGGTTTTCACTGCCATGCTAACGACACTGCATCTAAAACATGGCAAGGGTCCTGACAGCATACGGGGCCAAAAAAAGAAATCCCACCATTAGTGCTGCACTAGAACCAAGAATTAGGACATCTTCTGAAGCCTACATGGACCAACTCGCTGGGTTGTACCCTGCCAGAGGAGCTCCTCGGCAGCTCTTCCACTGTCTGCTTGACCATGGACGCCCCGTTCGCATTGAGCTTTTCTGGGCTCTGCTTTTCCATGAAAATATTTTTTTAAATTAAGGCATTTTTCTCCTAAAAAAAAAAAGAAAAAAGGATCATCCTTTGATTGCAGAATACGCAACAAGTAGACTTTTCAGGAGTCGCTGCTTCTAATCATCTTGGAAATCTCTCGTGAACAGACTAACATTCTTTTTGACAGCAGCAAAATAAATTTTAAAGGTCAATTGAATCAGATAAGCCCAGTCTGGCAGCGCTTTCAGATGCAGAATTCCATGGATAACATTTAGGTTATGTTTGAGAACAGAAACAAAATTCTTTGGAGGAAAGAATCTTTAAAAAGGAAAAAAAAAAGGAAAGAAAATGAAAAGGAAACAGCAATTAAATAGAATGTCATCCGTAATCCCACTGGTGCAAAACCTGATGATTACCTACTGGGCTATGGACAATGCTACATGTATTAATCTAATTAAAGTCCTTTTTTACAGGCATCTGAAGCCAGCTCATTAGTGTGTTACCGAGATGCTCATTAATGGCTGGCCATGACTAATTTCTTGAGAATTATTCTTTAATTCTTTATCATTCACAGCCTAATAGGAAAACACAATGTTTCCATCCCCCACTCTCCCACTCGTACGCAGTAGAGACAGGTTCTCATCAGCCACCTATTGACTTGACGTTCCTTAATGAACAACCACCCCCCCCTCCACCAGCCCAAATGTTGTTTTAACAGCAAATGATTTATTTATGAGGAAAAGCAAGTGAACTTTCTGGGAACTTTCTTAGCTGTTAATGAACTGGCATCTTCGCCGCTGCTTTTGGCACGTCCCTGCATGCGGCTGAGAGGCAACGGCGTGGTGGAGGAGCGGGGCTCCCAGTCTGGCTGCAGAAGAGCCTCCTGCCCTGCTCCGTGAGCCCCGCGCTCAGCTCCGCGTACCAGTCCCCTCTGGCAGCGTCTAATGGGTGGCCTCAGGGGCGCTGCCAAGCTCCAACGTTGGGCCATGTCCCACCCTACATAGGGCACGATGCAGGTTCCTGTGAGAAGGACATGCGCACCTCTTACCGTAGGGCAACGATGAAGTAGGGGGAGAATCTGGGCTCCAGGAGGGACCTCATTTCACGCTGCCAACCCACCACCAGATAATTTAATCACCTGCCAGGGCCGCCCAGCTCCCAAAGAAGAGCTGCTGCAGATGGAGCTTCACTGATGCCATTCTCATTATTCAGCTCCACTGGTGTCTTCTAAGCAGAAATCCTGCATCTTGATGCCACGGCTTCTTTCACACGCAAATGCTGCTCTGTTCCCAGCCGAACTGGTCCTGCCCATTCCCCAGGCCGTGCTGCGCTCCTGGGGCCGTCCCTGCCTCTTCCAAGCCCTGAGGGCTATGGTTGTTTTATCTGAATGACTGACCAGAAGTCAGGGATTTCCACATCACCCTGTGCTTCCTGCCGCTGGGGATTTTAGCAAAGCCCCAAACGCCAGGACACTTGGCAAAACCGGGAGCTGAGGAGGATACAGGGAGTGAAGTCACCACCCGCAGATCAAAGACCCCGCAGCTCCAGTCCCCTCCAGTCCCAGGCCAGACTGTTCCTCTAAAACACTTGTCCATGTTTTCCTACCGAGAAAGAGAGCTGATCGTCCCCCCCACCCGCTACGGGACTTCATGTCACGGGTGTCCCCAAAGGGGCTCACTCCCCTGAGACTGTGCTGGTGGTGAGGAGATGGGACACAGGACGGGGAGCCTTCGGGAGAGCAGAGGAAGAGAAAGCTGCTGGTCCTCGGCACACCAACCCTCAACTCTTTAACAGCTGAGGTTGTTGACATGCTCCTTCCCTCTCTCAGAGTTAATTATCAGCTGACTGCCTTTCAAAATTACTTCAGACACTTAGAATATGCGGAATGACATAAATGATTAAGATATGTATCTCTGTAAAGTCGCTGAGATGTGGGCTCCTACTTCACTTCTGGTGGGATTTGCTGAGGTTTGGTTGTCTAAATGCCAACCCCTGAGGCTCCACGGAAACTGGGGAGGCACCTTCGCCCCAGGGAAAGCATCTCAGATGGGAGGGATGCAGTCTGCAGTGATGAGAGGGGGAGACCCGAAATGCAGCTGAGCTGCTCGAGGTGACCGCTACAGCAAGACCTACGTTGGCAGCCATTCCCTTTCCTCCTGAAAAATAATAAATCCTGCTCCCCATCTACTGGTCTTTGCCGCTGCAGTTCTACGTGGATGCAGAGAGAAGAAAGCCTGGTTTTGCAGAGGGTACCCCCGCCCCCGTGCGCTGTGCCGCCCTCGGCGTCGCTTCGCCTGAAGCCCAGAGGTGACTGATGGTCTGGCGGTTTTCCCAGCGACGTCAGCGGGCTTTGGGTCGAAGCCAGAGATGAAGGTACGTCGTCTACTGCTCTCATTCTCCATCAATGCCGTCACGCTACTCTTGCATACTGTGATTACGTGTGACGGTTCAGGACCGCGTGGACGCTCGGGGCTCCCTGTTGATACTGTTTTCATCCCTTCACACTCAGCCAGCCCTTCTCCAGGACAGCATCACCCTTCCCTTCCCAGCGGTAAGCTCCCAGAGAGGGGGTTAAGGACACAGACCCCTTTTTTTAATAATACAGAAAGATTAGTAACCCATCATTGTTTGTTGATTATGGTCATTCTTTTCTGTAAATGAAGTTTAAAAGTCATTAGAAGATTTGTCAGCTGTGACTTATGAGTCCTTCTTGCTGTAGGGGAGTGAAGCAATGACAAATTCCCTCCACCGCCGTATCATCTGTTATGTGTTAGAAGTTGCCACGTTCCAATTACTGAGGACCCACCGAATCCGTAAACGAAAAGCAACTCAAATATCCTACACAGCTGCTGGGACCATTAGTCAGAGCTGGCGGGTTTCACTGCCGCAGCATCAGGCTGAGAGGGAGTCGGGAATAAATAACACTTTGCATGCGTGCAGGGCATCCCTGCCTCCCGCACGCGGCTTTATCAACGTTAATTATGCCTTGGGCCCACCTCTGGGGAGGTGGAACAACTCCTGGCTTCCCAAGCAGGAGACACGGCTGGAGGCCTGTAGGAGCTGAGGACTGGGACCACTGGGACATGACTGGCATCGGGTGGTAGGTCGGAGCCAGGAAGCTCTGTAGCTCAGTCAAAAACGAAATAAAAAAATCAGCTTGCTCATTTTTCTCGCTTGCAGCACAGTGGCAAAGGAGCCAGCTAGTGCCAAGCGCTGTGCTGCCCTGGAAGCCGCTTCCAAGGAAGCCTTTCTCGCTGGGGCAGCCACAAACCCCTGAAGACACAGAAGGGCTCAATGATCAATAATCAATGACCTCAATGATAAGAAGGGCTCAGCCCTCAATGATCCGACACCTTCTAGTGGGAGGTGTCCCTGCCCAGGGCAGGGGGTTGGAACCAGATGATCTTCAAGGTCCCTTCCAACTCTAACCATTCGATGATTTGATGATCTGCCCTGGTCTTGCCAGCCCCAGCAGGCAGGAGAGCCCAGCTCACCCCCTTCTCCTTGCCCCCCAGCCAGGGAAGCTCCTCCTGATGGCACAAGGAGGAGGAACATGAAGCATGGAGAGCCCATGCGTGCTGGGAGAGCAGCTAGTGTTGTACACGATACAGGAGATCTGTTTGGGGTGCAGGACACAGGGCCACCTTTCTCATCCCAGCCAGCAGAGCCTGGCACGGCCCATTGTCTTTGCTCTGGGATGGGGGTGTTGCTCCCCATAGCTCATCCTGATGGAAGCATCCAGTTAAAGTCAAGTATCCTTGCCAGGGCAGGGGCAAGCGCTGGCACCACGCACTCCCCGCCTCCGTGGGGACCTTGCGGCTCCTCACCAACACAGGCTGCTCACCTTGCCCTTCCCATGGGANGTTGTCTTTGCTCTGGGATGGGGGTGTTGCTCCCCGTAGCTCATCCTGATGGAAGCATCCAGTTAAAGTCAAATATCCTTGCCAGGGCAGGGGCAAGCGCTGGCACCACGCACTCCCCGCCTCCGTGGGGACCTTGCGGCTCCTCACCAACACAGGCTGCTCACCTTGCCCTTCCCATGGGACGCCGAACAGCTTCCCTGCACCAGAGGGGCACTCCTTCCGCCCCCCGCCCACGCAGGGCTCCCAAACACCCCAGGCAAGCCAGGACCAAGCTACTGCCTCCTGAGTCACGGTGGGAAGGTAGAAGCTCTCCAGGTCTCTGTAGCACCCTGTCTCTAAGCCTTGCCCTGAGGACCGGTCCCCGAGGGTGGGTTCCGTGCAAAGCTGATGCCTACCAGCAGCTCCCAGTGCTCGCCCACCGCTGGGGAAGGGCACGCACCAGCTGTCACCAAACCGGCTGGGTGATGTCGGGGGAGCACTGCAGAGCCTCTTGTTAACACAACAGCTTATAAAATCAATTAGATCATATTAAATGCCAATTTGGCCCTCATCACACTTAACCTCCTGAGCGAGAGGGGTAATGGCCCGTGGAAGTTTACGGCCTGTTTGGCTTTCATTTGTTGGGCACGGTGGAGGGAGCATTCACAATGGCAGGCCTTGCTTTCCCAGGCAACAAAATCTATCCCTGCAGTCTTCGAGACGAGCTTCTCCCCAAGCTTTTCTCTATCAGAGCCCAGCGGAGGTCTCCCGGAGGAGCCACACCAGAGCAGGGACGCGGCGCTGCAGTCGTGACTTAGTCGTGGGGCTGTCGCGACGGACCAGACAGCGGTGTCAGCAGCTCTGGGTCCTGCGCCTGGCAGTGGCCAACACCCGACTGCTTCCCGTAACACCAGCAGAGAGGACTAACGTGCCTGCTCGGTGCAGAGAAGTGCCTCTATGTCCCCTGAAGAGCATGGCCGACATCCGCACGCATGAAGGCTGATTATCTTGCACTCCCCCTCCCCGACCACGCACAGCAGCAGGCAGGCGTTTATCCTGTTAGCCCTATTTTATCCTATTTAACCCTAGCAAATCTGATTTTTTAACAGCAAAACTGGCTGCCCGGGGCCATGTCTACCATCACCGACCCACAGATCTTCGGAGACTCACCCGTGTCAGTGCGACTTTCAGCTGCTGTTTGCAGCTGACGCGGCGTAGGGCATCTTTGACTATCCCCAAGAACTGTGAGCAGAAACAGTTCTGTCTGGACACGGCTGCTCCACAATTACTCATTTTAACAGTAGCAGTCATTGGAAAAGAAGCAGAAGAAGAATGATTTCATTTTCATAACCTTGAGTTCCCCCTGCCCTGCTTGGACACGTTCGCCTGCATTATTTCCATCCCCCAGGAACGCAGCCACCACACTGCTCCTGCGGCAGAGCGCACCGTGCATCTTCCACACGCGCTGGGGACTTGGTCTTAGCACTCGGATACCCAGGGCTTGTCCCAGTCTGATGGCTGGTCAACCCCTACCCCCCAGGGAACCTGCTGTTGACCCTAACAGATAAACCCTGGGCAGCCAACCCACACTCGGCTCCTCCCGTTAGCGCTCACCTGCAAATGCTAATTGAGCTGGGTGCAAATTGTGCCGCTCTGCTCCACCGGGCACCTCGTAATAAATAAGGAGGGAGTTCATGCCACCGCTGTGCCGACAGCCCGGAGCCGAGCACCAGCTCTTCGATGAAGTTAAATGGGGAATTCATGCTGGTTTATGAAACCTTCGTGGTCTGCTGTGGTGGGGTCTCAGCTTCTCCCTCATCTTCCACTTCACAAGGGCGCCACTTGTGCACGCAAACACGCACACTGATGCAGGCGAACTAGATGATCTTCAAGGTCCCTTCCAACCTAAACCGTTCTATGATTCTATGACACAGATAAACCCTCGTGATACGCCAAATGGTCTTGTGAGAGGCTGATTCTGGGAAAGGCAAGGAGGAGGTTTTATAATGTTATGCCATGTATATTTTATAGAGGAGTCCGAAACACGCCAACACCTCTCCACAACACACAGTTATTGCTTAGGAACTCGCTACTGCAGAATACCAAGGCGAGAGACAGAAGAATCAAGAAAACTCCAGTTTTAAGTGTTTTCCTAACCCCCATCCATCCACAAGACTTTAATTTTGTTAGGTCAAAGCGATAGCTGCTTTGTTCTTTGCAGGTGGAGTACGTAATGGCAAAGGGGCAGCACTTGGCATTCACATTTAATGACTGTACTGGGAACCCACTGGTGACTGGCATTTTCTCCTGGCACCAGGTGATATTGCGAAACCTGTTTTGATTTTGTGAAACACAACTCCTACCCCGCCTTTGCAGTGGAGAACAGCAAATGTATCCTAAACGCTTTGGCAGGAAGAAAGAGAAAAGAATGTTTACTTTAAAAACCGAGTCCATGGGGTTGGCAACATCTCTCTTCACCAGCTGGTGCAAGGCAGGTGATGTCCAGGAGCTTGGAGAAACCTTCTCTGGGTTTCTGGAAGGGGCTGGGTGGGTTCAGGAGACACTTCATCAAGGGTCACCTACCGAACGTGTTGGCCCTCAGGGGTCTGTCTCGACGTGCCCTGAGGGAACTGGTCCCCCCACAGAGAACCACTGGCTGAGGACATCCCACCCATAGGTACTTTCTGCAGCTCCATGAGATCACTGCCCCATGGGAGCATTTGAGACGGACCAGAGATGTGATGGGAAAAGAAGATGGCTTGCTTTCTGATACCTGCAGCTTATGGGGCATCAAGTCAGCTTTTACCACATCAGGCTACTTAAAACATTTTTTCTCCAAAGGAAGAATGCATAAACAGTTGTGTTTATCTTTCTGGCTTTGCAGAGGTGTTTTTCCACGGTGCTACCTGGCCAGCTGACCTCCCGCTCCCAAGTGGAGAGGAGTAAATATCATTGCAGTCACTTCCTCCACAGTTATTTAATTTCTTAACCTGTCTATACGGCTCACACGCGCTTTGTCTCTGCAACTGGCTGCCAGTTCGGGAGGACAGCTGAAACTGGGAGGGCTCTGCATTAAGGGTGCTGATCTTCCTTCATGTATGGAGGTGAAAAGCTCACCCTCTGAAGCACCCATGAGAACCCCTTACACGGAAAAGCTGGGAGAAATCCTCTTTCTTTCCCCATGATCTTTAACCTGCCTGTGCCATTGTCCCCACCCGCACGAAGGGGTTGCTTTTTGGGTTCAATATAAAGTCATGAAGATTTGCTCATGGCTGCAAATCACCTTGATGAAAAGCAACCTGTAAATGCAAATGATGACAGTGATAGCTGCTATACATAATGCCTGTAAGATCATTAATGCCAATCAACTCACACATATGGAATATATATCTTGTCAAAGTAAAGGCAGATCATTTCACAATAAGAACCCAAGCTGGGTTTATAGAGGTAATAATAGCATCGATAAACTTAGACTTCTCTAAGATGTTTGACTTGGGCTGCATTAAGAAATCTGAACAGTAAAACAGCAGCTTGGATTAAGACCCAGCTAAACCGAGAAGCCTCCAACCATCAGCACGCAGCCGCTCCCCGACCCACCACCGCCGGTTTTCGCACCCACGCTGGTTTCTGTCTTTATTAATGACCTGGAGGAAGGCATTGAACCACCACTGCTGCTGTCTGCAGGTGAGATAAAGTTGGGGGAGCAGCGAATAACCCAGAGAGTGGGTCACAGCCAAACGCACGTACCAGAGCAGAGCGCGTGGGCGAGACCCACGCCGTGAGGCACCTTCTTTTGGGAAGCAGAAATTCTGGAAAGTCCTTGAGCTTTATTGCAGAAGACTACCTGCACCCAAAACGGCTTATGAAGTGCTGGGGTGATCAGACCAGGCAATGGTTTGAGGAGGCATCCATTAATTCTGCTTTTGGCCCTGGCAGAACTATTCCTGGGCAAAACCCAAGGAAAACACAGACAGTTTGGAGACAGCTTGGTGGTAAGAACTGTTCAAGGATTGGAAAGCATACTTTTTTACAAAACCTTTGTTGCTTGACAAAGAAGAATTTACCCGGTGACTTGGGCAGGGGCTGTAAGTGCCATTACGGAGCGCGCAAATGGAAAAGAGAATCCATCAATCTGCTGGACCAAGCCATGACAGCATCCAGCAACTGGAAGATGAAGCTAGACAAACTCAGATTATAAACAAGGTACAAACGCTCAACACTGTGGGTAATCAGCCTGAGAGTCTACTTGTTTTGACAGATTCTCTATTTTTTTTAAAGCAAGGTGGATTATTTTCCCCCCAAAAAACCCCGCTACCATTTACGTGTTAGTTCAATACGGAATTCAGGGCAGTCCCAGGGCCTGATTTATATAAGTGGTCAGATTAAGGGATAATTTGACTTAATAAATTTATTCAGCACCTTATCATACACATGACTGCTCATGCACATGCTGCATTTGTTTCCCTGCAGTGTCACTGCTGGAGGAGTTCTTCTCCCTTTGCCACCACCAGGACATGCTGTCAGATGCAGGAGGCGATCCCGTTGCCTTGCTAAAGCGAATGTTAGTTGTAACACTTTATCTAGACCCCTAACATCGATAAGAATGTGCTTTTGGCTGTTAAATACAAGTATCCCCATTTAAAGGATGCTCAGGTCCCGCTTTCAGCTCTCTCTGAAATTAAATCCGCATTTTCATTCATTTTTTTGCCAGTCACTATTACCAGATGAATCCTAATTTCAGTCCAGCACCAGTGACGCTGTTGGCATCACTGAAACCGAGCAGGGAAGAGCCACTCTGGTGTTTTGTTCGGGGTTCAACTCTCATTCAGGGGCTTTACTCAAAGAGCAGGGCAGTAAGTTGGGAGGAGGGTCTCTTGAGCCAGCATGACTAACCTCAGGAGTAGATGTATGCGGAATGAGATGGAATGAGATGCACCTAAGCGAGATGGTGAAAGCGTGGTGCACCTTCCCACTGCCAGCATCCCCACTGCCAGAGAAAGCCCAAAGCTCCTGCAGCTCCGCGGCTGCAGAACCAGTCTCAGCTGCTCGAGGAGCCGCCCTTCCTGGCTAATTCTTGGTGTAAGAGCTCCCTCCTTGGCTGCCCAACAAAGCTCCTACAGGATAACGGGACCTTACAACTGGCCTTCTTGCACAGCCACCAAGTCATGAAGGATGTCCCCCTGCTCAAGGAGATACGAAAGGCAGGTGGCAATTTATAACCCCCCCAGCAGCTTACTAAGAGATGGCAATGCCCCCATCAAAGCAGCCATTCCTCATCCCCCCATCGTCACTCTTGTGCTTCCTTGTCATACTTGTGCTTCTTTGACACGTCACCTGCATCCTGCTAGAGCACAGCCAGCCCGGACTGGCTTGACGCAGGGGACCTCCCAAGCCAACCTCAACCTGCCAACTCTCAACGGTGCTGCTGGGAACTGGGCTGCCCAATTTATGATCCTCGCTCAGGCAAAATTCCCTAGAATTTGGGACTCAGCTTTGCTAAAACAAAGATCTACTGTTGCCAAACCAAAGGGCTGAGTGTAGCAGAAGCTACATGACCAAGCCATGGACTAGAAAACTCATGTCTTCGGCACATTTCAGGTCTGCTCTTTCAAGTTAGTTGTCCATCTGGGCAATAAAACACCTCTGGAAATTCCGCTATTCACTCTATTCACCAGTTTAAGCCTCTGGGAAAGGCATTTAGCTGAATAAGGAGGAGATGGGGTAAAATAAAGGCATTAGATACAGATGTTAAAATTACAGCTAAGCTCAAATTTGGCCACCCTGATGCTCTGCATAGATTGTGCCTTGAACTCATCACATGGAATTTGCTATCTACTAAGGGCAGCACAGCAGGACTGTCCCTGGCCCCTGCTGGTGCTGTACAGTGAAGGAGATGGATGGTCCATCTCCAACGTGCTGTGGTGGAGATGGCTACAACTCCCAGAAGGTGGGAGAGGAAAAGAACTTGCAGCGGGTTTAGAAAGAGATCCCTTTCTTCTTAATAGGTTTTCAAGTCATGAAATCATTATCTCACGCATTTGGTATCGCCCTTCCTTGATCTGCCTCCAGCAGTCGGGTAATGTGTCGCCACGGAGCTACCTGGAGCTTGGAGCAGGAGGGCATTACATGGGAATTTGGTGAGATTTCCACACCTTTACAAAGCTCCCTGCTGCCTGGACATCTCCTGACTAGAAAGATTAAAGGGATTAGAAGCTTACAAATGATGAGGCAAGGAAGTGAAGGGCTTTAGAAAATACCAAGGTCTTAATTTACAAGGGATGTTTAAAAAATGAATGGAGTGAGGATTTTCTCCCATAGGAAAGTGGGAAAATGTGTTCTGAAGCGAGGTTATTTGACCAGTAAAATGGTTGGCTCATCCCATGTGGAAGCACTAATGTATATTTTATACGGTGCAGAGACAAAGGCATCTCTCCTTTGCTCCTCTACAAATTCGGTGAATGGGGTTAGTAGGACAGGTAGAGAATATGGTTTTATGAACGCGATGAATAAAGCACTGCTAGAGCAAAGCCGGGAAGCACATTTCCAGCTGAGTAGTTCATTGACTAAAAACTGTATTTTGGGGTAGGCTGAACACTACTCCCAAAGCATGCAGAAAGTCCCACTGCAGCCCTTGCAGAAGGAATAAAGTGCCGATGTCTTATTTTCCACAAAAATATGGGCAGTGTTTTAGGTCAGCGTTGGCATCACCCTGCCGAGCTCTGTCTTTTCTTCCCCCCGCCATTCCTGCCCCTGGGAGGGCTGTGCTATTTCCCACGCTAACTGGTTTCGCATCCAGCCCTGGTTAAAACAAAATTCAACTGAGCCTGTAAAAAGCAGGGGGTGGAAAGAGCTCTTGAAGGCTTTCCCAAGTGGGGTTTACAAGTCAAGGATATGTTCTTCCCTTTCCATTCTCCCCAGGAACACATTGGGCAGAGAAGGAAAGGGCAGGATAACGGTGTTGAGCAGCCTGCAGAGGCTGGAGGATCCCTGCCGTGGCTACAGGCTCCCAGAAGATGACCTCCCCGGGCTTGTTTCTGCACGTTTCTCCTTGGCCTTGAAGGCAGCTCCTGCAGAAGGAGAGACGATTCCCAGTGGAGGTGTCTTTCCATGCTGGCTCTTTCAAACATGGTTTTCTCCATCCTCAGTCCCCGCTGACTTGTGCACCCCCGATATTTTGTAAGCCCAGGTGTGCCTCCAGTGAAAGCCTCATCCTCCTGGGTTTGGTCTCCAAATGCCCACCAAGACGGAGCACAGCCGCAGCACTTCTAGAAACCCTCTCAAAACTTCAGACCTCAGCTCCAAAAGGAACTCACAGCAAGAACTCTGTTGGCAACACCACTGAGCCCGTCTGAAAGGGCCCCAACCTCCGCAGGCATCTGCTCTGCCTGCGTATCACTTACGCCCAGGGTCCCAAGGGCGCTCCTGCACCTCTTGGTGCAGAAGAGATGCTTTGAGTTTGTTGTGTCCACCATCACGCATGAGCATAATCCGAAGGAGCACCACCAAGCCTCCTTTGCACTTGACATGACAAAAAAAGAGAGAGATTAATATACACGGGGCTACAGGTACTTTACTACAGGTGACTCATTGCTGTCCCTCGCAAGTCAGCAAGGCAGAGCAGCTACGTGANCTCATTGCTGTCCCTTCCAAGTCAGCAAGGCAGAGCAGCTACGTGATGCTGACACACATCAGAAAGTAGAATCCACCCTTGTGAGATGCAAAGTGGATGGAAACCAGGCTTGGCTGGACGAAGGGCTCTTCCCCGAATGCAGGTACTTCCCCGAGGCATAGAGAGTTGGTGCAACTGGATCTGGGCCAAGCTGGTGTCTCTGTGCCATGGGGCACAGCAGACTGGGCAGATGGTCCCAGGGCAGAGCGGAGCACAGCAGTGGTGGCACCGAGACCATCTACAAGCCCTGGAGCTCCTCTGAATTACTGCAAGGGCTGGATCAGGAGGAGAGGAGGTGGTGTGCAATGGCCAGGCAAAAAGCCTTTGAAACAATTTTTGATGTATCTCGCTGTAACCAACTTACCCCCGGCAGAGCAGAGCAGAACTGGAGTCACACATTACTTCTAATGGTAAAAACCACCCACAGTCCAGATACTTTGGTGCAGAGTAAAGACTAAACGTGACATCAAAAGGGAAGTAGCAAGAATTTGGCTCTCTATAATTAACCTTGTGGCACTTTTGAATGTCTGACAGTCTGAGATGTACAGAGGTGTTTTTTAACTGATTCAGGATTTGTTGTAATGCAGATACAGCCAGGCTTTCATCAGACAGCCTCTACACCCTCAACCTGATTGACCCGATCTTCCACTACCCATGCGGCTAACACAGCATTAAGTCTCTTCCTGGTGCAAATCACAGAATCACAGAATGGTTTAGGTNTAGAATTGTTTAGGTGGGAAGGGACCCCAAAGACCACCCAGTTCCACACCCCTGCCGTGGTCAGGGACACCTCCCACCAGCCCAGGTTGCTCCAAGCCCCGTCCAACCTGGCCTTGAACACCTCCAGGGATGGGGCAGCCACAGCTTCTTGGGGCAACCTGCCCCAGGGGCTCACCACCCTCAGAGTACAGAATTTCTTCCTAATATCTAATCTAAATCTCCCCTCTTCCAGTTTGAAGCCACTCCCCCTCGTCCTATCACTCCATGCCCGTGTAAAAAGTCCCTCTCCAGCCTTCCTGTGGGCCCCCTTTAGGGACTGGAAGGGGCTATAAGGTCTCCCCGGAGTCTTCTCTCCAGGGTTGAACAACCCCATCTCTCTCAGCCTGTCCTCGCAGGTATGTTATGTGCCACCCCCGCTGAGGAGCACACCCTGTGACACTGATGGTCACGGGCAGCACCAACACTAAACGCAGCAGCAGAGCTCAACGTCCCTCACTGACGCTTCAAGGGCCAGCGCTGCTGGGCTCCCCGCCGTGGACCAACAGAACCCACCCACTGCAAACAGATCACTTAGATTTTGTTTTAAATTAGCAACAGGGCTGCAGAGAGACATAAAAAGGTGACATAAAAAGAAATGCCTCCATGATTTTAGGCTTGCGGCTAACATTTTCATGTAGTTCAGCCTCCCCTGCAGTGGCATAAACCATCATGAAAACAGGTCCATGGCAGAGGGTATGAACCGGAGTATTAAACCTGTTAATCTACTTATACTTCAAAAACCTATGCAAAGTTAAAAGAAATTAAAGACAGATTAGGGCTGTTAATGGAATTCAACGGTTTCAGATGTTTCAGTTAAATTACAAAATGCCAGCCACAAAGCCTAGAAGGCGGGCGGCAAGGATGCTCCACCGCGGTATCCAGTTCCCAATAGCCTGACCACGGCCATAAGGTCTTTGGAGGCAGACTGTGCCTTGGTTCACTTGCACCCCGGCTTGTGGAAAGGGGATGTATTTCCTAATCTGATCTGTGGTTCACTCCTGCAGAAAAATCAACAATCGCTGTAATCACAGCCTAGCAGTGCTGCTGGTCTGGCGCTCTCTCTCATTACCCTCATTTTGGAGGGGGTGTAACTTCGCTGCTCTCCCTGACTTGCTCCTGACTTAGTTCTAGGGTTGTCACCTATCGCTTTGCAAACGGCCTCCGGCTGTCACAGAGGACCTGCGGCTGGCCCCCGGGGAGCGCGGTGGTGTGCGGGAGGTGGTCCTCCACCCCCGGGTGCTGGGGGAGCTCCGGCTTCAGAGGGGCAGCGCCCTCCACCGCATCGCGAGACGGACACGGGTGTACCTGTTCCAAGTGCCGGGTGGCACCGACCATCGATGGCTGAGCACGGAGAGCTCCCTTCTCCCTCGGGTGCAAGCCCTGGGGGTGGCTTTATTGCCCCCCGGACGCTCCACACGCCCTGGGTGCGCGCACGGTCCCCGGTCGCTGCCGGCCGTACTCAGCCCTGCGAAGACACGCTGCTGGTTTGGAGAGGAGCCTGAAATGCTCCTGCTTCGGGTGCAATCTCTGCTGGCTCTAACAGCGATGGCAGGGTGACTTGACAGAGCGCTTTTAAAAGTTTACAGGCTTGGGGTGAGATTTACAGAGCACTGGGCGTAGGAAAGTATTTATTGTGGAGCAGAGGCGACAGTGAACCGAGAGAGCGCGGGACACGGGAAGGAAGGCAGCGTGATTCATCAGCGGGGACGAGCAAGACAACTTATCTGTTTTCTGCAATTCCACTTACAGCCAAGAAAAATGAGCCATCGTAACAGAAATTATGTGTGACAGGGAAGGACAAACCGCTCTAATCAAAACAACAGCGGTTCAGATAACTCCTGGAAGAACCCTGCCACGGGCACCCGACTCCATTTGGAGGGGGATATTGGGCCGGGAGGATGCTCCTGGCAGGACAACGAGGCACAGACACTGCACACCCTCCCCTCCTCCGGCCTGGATAAATAAGTACTCAAAAAGCAGCAACGCACCTCCAGAATACTGATTCCCCGGCGCTAATATTTTCTGGCTCCCTGCTACAAACCCAAGGCGATTTGATTTAAGCCAAAGCGTAATAAATAAATGCGAACTTCCCGACTGTAGGGTGAGGCGAGGCAGAAGAGGAGGGTGAGGAGGAAATACGGAAGCAATGAAAACAAAAGGTAATAATGCAAGTCACTGAGAAGGACTGGCTCCCAGAAATGCCTGAAATGGCTCCCGAAGGCAGAGCTTTCACCCGGGTCTCCAATGCACTGTTTATTTTACTCAAGTGAAATGTGAACCTTGGGGTCAAGAGCATCACCTTGAAGCTCCTCTCAAGCTAGCCGACTCCTGAGCAGCAACGAACTCCTTTCTGCCACTGTGTTGGCAGAGATCAAACCCCAGACCCAGAGAGGGTTTTATCTTCTTGTGGTGGAAGGAGAGGATACGTTATCAGTCATAGAATGGTTTAGGTTGGAAGGGATCTTGAAGATCATCTTGTTCCACCCCCCTGCCCTGGGCAGGGACACCTCCCACCAGCCCAGGTTGCTCCAAGCCCCGTCCAACCTGGCCTTGAACACCTCCAGGGATGGGGCAGCCACAACTACTGTAGTCCAAACCTACATCTGCAGTTAGGCAATAACCTCTACTTGGAGACCAGTTAGTAGCGCCTGTTAAAAACCCTGACTGGGGGAACAGGTTCAGAGAAGATCCAAAATCTGGGAGATGACTATTTAACCGGAAATCCAGACCTCCATACAGATCATACAACAAAGACCCAGGCACAACCTGAGTCTAACTCAGACCGTTTGGAAAGGTCACAGTGATTTGGATGCTGGAATTTGTCCTTATGTTTCAAGTCTGTTTAACTGCAGCTATTCCAGAAACCAGCTGGGTCTTCAGTCTGTTTGATTTCTCCTGGAGGAAGTGAAGAACCAAGCAGACCACGCTTTGTGGGGAGAGAGGACTTCCTACTGCAAAGGCTCTTTGATGTTTTGCCTTTGCCCACGACAAGGTACACAACCTGGAGACAAGCACTATGTTCTTTTGCCATGCTCACCTTAAGTGACTTGACCAAGTCCACGCGATGTGGCTGTGGACGAGGAGAGGACAGTGCACACCATGCAAACAGCAGGCTGGGTCTGAGCACTGGACCGTCCTCTGAAGAACAAATCAAACTTGAGGTCCCTCAGAGGACTTGTGCTATACAGGTGACCATGCCGGCATACGATGATTTTCTGATTGAGTTCTCTCACTGGTCCGTGCTGGTCTCCAGCAGCCCCGAAGAGCTCACCTTCGAAGGCCGGCCCTCTCACGCCGCCAGCCTTCACACTTCACAGAGGTGGACTGAAATCACCGATGGACTGAAATCCAGACAAGAGCCGACTGTGAACAACCCCCTTCATTTCAAAATCTAGATCCCGTGCCGGGCTCTGCCCCACGCAGCGTGACACAATGCTGAACGTCCTCTCCCATCCCGTTTGTGCAAGGTGGATGTTTTACCACCTCTGCCATCCCACGTCATCTCCCAGTTCCCTCTGCAAGCCAAAATCCCACGATGAATTTGGACTCCCGATAATCTCAAAAACATATCTCTGAGTTGTTTTCATTAGCCTTCTGCTTTTTTTAAGACATATTCAGGCTGAATTTTCAAGCTTTTCACCATGATAGGTAAGAAATACACTATTACTTTTCTGAAAGTGAAGACTTCACAACTGGTATCCCTATAAGAACTGAAGTTTTAAGAAAGTAAGACTTGAGGCCCATGGTAGAACCACAAGGGCTGGCAAACCCGCGGGAGACTGGGGCTGCAGCGTGACACTTTTCTTCCCTTTGGGTAATTTATTCTAGAACTGAAATAATTTATTCATAAAACAAATGCTGCTTCTAGTAGAACTTTACCATTAAAAAGTCGCCCTCTCAAAAACACAATTCTCATGACTATAACGCTAATGAAATTATGAAAATATTAATGAAGATACAAGAAATAGAAACCTCCTGGCAATCCAAGCAGCAAGAGCTGTGGATCAGATGCTTTACCGATGCAAACTGATGGACCGCTAGTGACTTTAATGGTGGGATACCAGATTTGGCCAGGGCTGATGAGATGTATAATATTAGCCCCGGACTAGCAAGCAGATTTTCAGTGGTGTTAGCTGAAGTCAACACCATTCAGGAAGGGTATCGTATGCTTTCCGAAAAGGTGGAATCTGAGTGATGGAGTTTTATCTTGGAGAATTTATTTCCGATTTGAAAAAAAAAAAAAAAAAAAAAANAAAAAAAGAAAGGCTCTTAGGGTTCACTGCAAAGGTGAAGCAAGCTTTGGGTCCCGCACATCCCAGAAACCTCCGCGCATGGGTACCGGGTTAAATTTATTGGACTTGCCGTGTGCGAAGGCACAGCCCGGGGCACGCACCGCACCTCCCATGTAGCTGCGGTCGTACCTGCTGAGCGCTCCCCGTCTGCAGGTCCTCCTCAGGTCCGCAGCCAGGGGACAGGAGTTAAGAGAGCACATTGCTGGTATAAAAAGGGGTTAAGCAGACAAGCTGCGGGGAGTGACCCTTTTGTCAGGCAACAGCAGGGAAACCTCATGTCCTCAAGTTTTCGGGAACTGCTGTGGTCCTGTGCTGGTGATAAGGGAAAGAGCAGCCAGGAGGGTCGGGCTGGGAAGAAGAAATGGACTGGGGAGTGGTGGAAAGTAAGAGTTCCAAGAGAGTTCATTTCTGTGGTTTCCACTCAGGAGTACCCAGGTGGCATTTTGGAGCATCATCTCTGGAGAGACGGCAGAGAAAGGCTGAAGGCAGAGCGGGCAGGGTGAAGGCAGAGGAAGGCTTTCACTGCTCGCCTTGGGAGGCGCTGGAGGACACAGGCTGGACAGAGGGCAGTGCCAAGGTGGGGGGGTGCCTGGATGTCTCAAGGGTCTGGAGAACAGAAAATCCAAAGAGAAAACTCATTGTTCAGCGTTAAAACAGACTATGGGCACGCTCCTCTCATGTGGTAAAAGCCACCCCATCCAGCTGGGAGCCCTAACATCAGCCCAGGACAAGGTACAGCGGAAGGGAAGATGCTGGTTCACAGGGCAGGAGGAGCTGAGCTAAAGCGCTGTGGCCACCGATCTGGCAAAGGCATGCCTCACCTTACTGCTCACTGCACTACTGTTCACCCCCCAATCTGGTGCAGTCTTTCTTTGCCTCTTATCATAGCGTGCCAACCGTGTCTTGGGCTGCATCAGAAGAAGTGTGGCCAGCAGGGCGAGGGAGGG
>RSEF01000020.1:1681211-1692859 GCA_003993805.1 Himantopus leucocephalus
GCACTTTTAGCCACGTAAACATCTCTGGATTGTAGTTTGTTGCGAGGTGTCGGTGTGCGGGACTCCGGCTCAGCAAGTCGTAGGCTTTTACCCATGAAGTCATGCGTGTGATTTATAGCTCGCCCCGAGTCTTCGCAGCTGGGCTGCCAGTCTGTAGCGTGCACGGGGAGTAGATAGCGTAGGTTTACACAGAACCTTTTCTCTAGAAGCCCCGAAAAAGGGGACGGACTCCAGGCTTCAACAGGCGGCTCAGGCTGGAAAGTTGCCACGTCCTGGGGCAAAAGGCAGTTGGGCAAAGCAGCCCCGCCAATATCTTATAAATACACGCATTTTTTTTTATTTCTTTCCTTGGCTGTGACAGAAGGGGGAGCGTTACCGAGCGTCTCCGCAACCCGCAGTGCTGTGACGGCGATGTGGGTGACCAAGCTTTGTGCGGTGGTGGCAAACGGGCTTTAGATCCACTGAGTTACTGTTTGAGAACAGAAGAGGCTTTTGGAGGTTTCTGCCCTCTGCCCGTGCTGGGCTGCTCTCCTTGGCCGGGAGAAGCAGGCTGATGCTGACGAGATGCCTGTGCTCGACGGCAAAGAGTGGGGACTTCTGCTTCTAGTGGCTGGTTTTTAAATTTCAAGCTAAGAGCAGGCAGTAAGTTTGGATTTTTTTCCTTATCCTGAAGTTTGTCATATTTTTATTTCCCCTCCAGAGCCCGCCAGTCCGTGAGCACGGGGAGTATCTAGCAAGTAGACTAAAGAGTAGCTGGTAAGAGGTGCAAACCGATTAGCTTGCTTTATTCTTGTTTACTCCTCGAATTTTGTTTGTTTGAAGTTCTCTAGTGAGAATAAAGGAGAGCAGGAGGTTTTGGTGAGGCTTCCCACCCTCTAGAGTCACCACCATCCTGGTTCTTGTCCCCTTACTGGAAAAAGAGAGATCTTTTTTTTTTTTTTTTTAACAAATATGAAGAATGTGGAGGACTTGCTCGCCAATCTTTGATATCACTCCTTACAGTATGATCGTATCTGAGGTGTCATGCACATAGCTGGTGAGGAGTAGCCGTGGCTCCGGAGTTTATGCTCTAAATATATAAAAAGCAGGAGGGCGGATGACTTGGCCTGACCTTGGGTGGTAGCAGGGCTGGGATTAAAGCCAGCTCTCCTCGCTCCCCGTTCGCCCTCTTCGCTGCTGGTTATGCTGCTCTGGCGTCTCTCCTCCCTCAACCCCACATGCAAATCCGGACTCGCAGCTGGCCATGCCTTCCGACCCCGCTGCCTCTCCCCATCATTCCCGTTCCAAGGGGCTTCACCCTCTCACAGCTGAATTTTATTTTTTTTTCATCATGGAGTGGACTGGACTGTGGGAAACGTGTGGCATGTGATATTTCGCTCGGTGCGGGAGCATAGCAGTCGTTTCTGCGAGGCTTAGCGTTGGCTTGCAAGGAGGTAACCCTCTGCCAGGCACCCTCCTTGCGAGGAGCTGGGCGGATCTGGCTGCGGCGCCTTAATTTTTGTGTTACGTTGCTGCATCTACTTTCCTACTTTTTTTTTTTTTGTCTCAAGATTAAACTCTGGAATTGTCTTATGTCACCAGACGTGTAATGCAATTGGGCTTTCGATAGGTCATCTGGATGCTGCAGTAGCACGCAGCTGATTTAAAATAAAAAGGTGGTTTGCAGTGGGGCTGTAGTTCTGGCACAACTCAGCAGCGCTGGGGCTCTGTTCCTGCGCTTCTGCCGTTAACC
The DNA here is from genome assembly GCA_003993805.1 of Himantopus leucocephalus. Classification (NCBI taxonomy): domain Eukaryota; kingdom Metazoa; phylum Chordata; class Aves; order Charadriiformes; family Recurvirostridae; genus Himantopus; species Himantopus leucocephalus. The sequence goes on from RSEF01000020.1 coordinate 1,682,944, forward strand.
GTTGTGCAAAACCGCAAAGGCCAGACAGAAGCTGAGTCTTCGGGCTCCTGCCCAGAGTTACTGGTGCTTTCAGTCTTGGTGACGAAAGCTGCGTCTTAATCTTGAAAATCATCTGTTGAGAAGTGTATTTGGAAGAAAGGATGGACGTGGCGATGCCGAGTTCCAGTCTGAAGCCTGGTGCAGCGCTCCAGCGTACAGCTGGCTTTTGTTCCTGCCCGGTTGCAGGCAAAGCAGGTGGTGGTTAAATTTTTTTGCATTTAAAAAAAAATAATAATTATAATCTCTGGAGCGCTGTACGAGGCTACTCACATCTGTGCGCTCTATGTAGGTCAGATGTGTGTTCACTTCTTTATGAAGACTGAACTTGACAGCGTTTCCTTTCTGCAACCAGGGAGGGAGAATCACAAAATTCACGTGCCGGCTCCATAAGGAATGTCCTTAAGGGAAGGCCCCGGAGGGGATGCGCGTGCAGGTGAAGGATGTTAACCTCGCCGTGTGCTTCGGGTTTGAGGACGATGAGCTTTATCGATGAAAGATTTATCTAAGCTGCGTATCCAGGGTTGATGGAGTGTCGTATCAGATTAGCCTTGCAGTTCGGAATGCTAAAAGCTTCTGTGCCATGCTTCCAGCAGATGCCTCTTGCTTTGCTCTGAATAAAAAGCCTGTTTCCTAATCTCTGAAGCTTGTGTTTCTCCCGCTGTATTTACTAAAATGCAAACTGCCTTCCCTCCTCCTTCCTCCTCCCCCAGACACTCCTGCTCCGATATTTCTTGAGCTGTTCTCACTCAGGCTGGGCTGGAAAATAAAGTGACTTGAGAACAGCCGACCTGTCTTGCCCAGAAGCACGTTAGGTAGGAACCTGACCTAACGCTCTTGAAAATGGTTGAGAGTCTCCGTTTTGTGTCGGTGGACGCGGCCTCAGGTCCAGATGTGTTTGGTCTTGTGGAAGATGCTCCCCTAGGGTAAAATTAGTGGGAAACAAAGATACAGTTCCTACCAATCTCCCTGCTTGAGCATCATCCTCTCATGTCCTTAGTTTGACTCCAGTCCATGGAGTAGGTGACCTAAACCCATCTGGCTGGTTTCTGCATGTTGGAGTGTTTCTTTGTCTTCAGTCCTGAAGTTATGTGGTGGTGTAAGAACTTTCCTTCTCACAGATGGAAGTCCCTAGCTTTGCAGAGAGGAAAAACTTGCAAATGTGGCCTTGTGGGACCCTAAACCCATTAAAAACGGATAAATAGAGGTTCTAGGGTTTATTTTAAAGCTGAAGAGGGAACTGGCTTTGCTACCCCAATTACTTTTCCTCAGCTGAGATGACCTTGCAAGCAACCACGATTGAAATGGTGGCAGTGGAGGATCAGAGTAGGTGAAGATGACTATGTGAATGTCCTTGTGCAGTCCAATGCAGTGTGGAAGATAAAGGTGATCTGCCTGCTCCACAAGATTATCAAGAAACATTTGAGATGAAAGAAGGGCTGCACGTGTCACCTCCTCCTTCAGCAAGTGACTTGCATCTGCAAACAAATGAACATCATCTGCAGCTCTTCCTTCAGCGAATGAATGATCACCTACAAGCACTACCAGCCTCCTGAGAGACTTGAAGTTGGACGTGAAGTTCTGCGCTCTGAAGCGGCTGGATGAGTAGCCAGCACTTCAGAACCTCTCATCAATGAGCGGATCCCAGTCACTTGAACAGTAAACTGCAGTAGGTGGTCAACCTGGAGCTGACTTGACCTCTGGATTTAGGAGCATTTGTCTTGGGAGCTGGGTGGGGGTTGTAACACACCCCCAGCGTGGGGAAGTGGACTCTGGGCTTCATGGAGTTGCTCAAAGGAAATTCCATCTCAACATGGGGAGGAACTTCTTTCCTTTGAGGGTGGCAGAGCACTGGCACAGGCCGCCCAGAGAGGCGGTGGAGTCTCCTCCTCTGGAGATGTTCAAAACACAGCTGGATGTGTTCCTGTGCAGCTGCTGGAGGTGACCCTGCTCTGGCAGTGGGGTTGGACTGGATGATCTCTAGAGGTCCCTTCCAACCCCCACCATTCTGTGAAAGCTGCTTGGAAAAGAGGAGTGCTGGAGCACTTGAAGAGAAATTGGAGTAAAACTTCTGCCTGTCCTATTCTGCAAGAATTCTAGCTGGAATCCTCATTTGCAGTGTGCAATATGTGAAGTGAGTGTGTGAAGACATCTCGGGATGGATGTCTCTGCTGGAGAGACCACCTTGCTAATTGCTTTCTTGCCGTGCTCAGCAGGAAATGAAGGGACGAGATGTTTCCTATGACCGCTCTTTCCCTTCTTCCTAAAGAAGGTGAACGGTGCATTGTTAGGGGAAGCTCCTGAGTGCAACCAATCTTCAAGTCCCTGCTGACCCGCTGAAACTAAGAGGAAAGGAATGAGATCCCTATTGTCACAACATTATTTTTTTTTTTGACCTTTAGAAGGAAAACGTGCCGGTGAGTCAGGAGACCCCCTGGGAAATCTGCTGGGCTTGTTTTGGGCAGGAGGTGAGCTGAGATGCAGCGGTGACAGCGGCGGTGTGAAACGAAGGCGGAGACCAGAGGGGTGTACAAATCTGCCGTGCTGTTGTCTCTGGTTTATGCATGAGCACAGAAGTGGAGTCCCCAGAGCTGTCGGGCTGTTCTGGTTAGGAAGCAAACAGAGGAGCTGAAGTGTTTTGCAGTTTTCTCCCGACTTGGTTTTTAAAACCAGGGTGTAAACGCCTTATTGTCAGAGAATAAAAAAAGGGAAGGAGGAAGAATGCTGTTCCCTGCCCTGCATTTCCATAAGGAGTGAAATGACTGTTTTGGTCAAAACTGAGTAGTCTTGAACATTTTCATTGCAGTAAGTCCTTTTGAGAAAGGTTTGGATGAAGTTTGTGCTTCAAGGGGAGTGGACCTGGCTGAGCCTTCCAGCAGCTCGACAAAGCCTTCATTACTTTTATGTAAAGTCAGAGTCAGATGGGAGAGTATGGGATAAGGCCGAGTTCCGGTGCTGCCAATAGCCTCAAAGCTTGGAGGAGAAAAGGCTTTTGGTAAGCTTGTGCGTTCATTAGGACCTGTAGTCATGGATAAGTGAGCATTGCTTTACCTGGTTTGTGAAGAATTGCCGCGCTTTTCCAATGCTGGGGCTGGTTGNGCGGACCTGGCTGAGCCTTCCAGCAGCTCGACAAAGCCTTCATTACTTTTATGTAAAGTCAGAGTCAGATGGGAGAGTATGGGATAAGGCTGAGTTCCGGTGCTGCCAATAGCCTCAAAGCCTGGAGGAGAAAAGGCTTTTGGTAAGCTTGTGCGTTCATTAGGACCTGTAGTCATGGATAAGTGACCATTGCTTTACCTGGTTTGTGAAGAATTGCCTCGCTTTTCCAATGCTGGGGCTGGTTGTCTCCTAGCCAAGGACCTTTGGCTTGAAGGTCTCAGTCGCTGAGGTGTTGGAAAACTCAGCCTTTGGTGTAGACGCTTTCAAGACACCTGTCCCTTTCTGTGGTCATGGCTACTGCTCTGGATGCAGACGAGTGAGTGTAGCCCGGCCCCATGCTGGTATCAGTCCTGTGGTGGCACGCACAAGCTGTAGTTGCCATTGGGGTGGTGGGCGCCATCTTGCTCAGAGGAACCCAGTAACCAGAGAGCCGCTCCCAGCCCAGAGATTGGGCATGGTTGGTGAAGGCAGCCTGTGCTGTGGTGCCAGGAAAGCAGTGTTTGCGTGACACGCTTGGAGGCAGCGTAGCAGGGGTAGCTCTGCATCAAATGTACTTGTAATTACTGGTGGGTTGGCCTCCAGGACCTGGATGCTTCTCAAGCAGCCCGTTCATTCTCTCACTTCTTATAATGAGGATGGAATCACAGTCCTGTACTTGAGCTGTTGCAGTAATTTCCCTGACAACCAAGCATGACATCTCGGGTAGAGCAGCAAGGGCCATAGAAGTCCTAGGGCTGTCAAAAGGTCTACCAAACTTTGCCACTGCTCTTTGGGGTAACTCTGATCCCACCAGCCGTGCTATGTGCCTCCAGCCCTTCTCTGAGAGGAATTTATTAACCTGTCTAGCTGTTCCTGGTCCAAAGCAGTGCAAGGCTGCATAGGAATCGGGGTGAAACTGCCCCTGTCCTTGAGGCTATCCTTGTTGCAGGGCTCTATAGAGCCTTTGCATACGTAGCCTCTCCCTTGCACTTGGAACACATCCCTGTTGCTGATTCCGTAGCGAACCATCACGGTCAGAGTTCAGGAGGCACTTTGGCAGCTCCAGCACTTCACTGAGGTTGTTGTCCCCATTAACTTGTGGTGTCAAAACGTAGTGTTGCTGGAGCACCAAGGTGTGGCCAAGGGGATGCTTTGATTTGCCTTCCGTGCACACGTGGGTTATTTTGATTTTTTTGAATCACACAGGAATGCCACAAGAGCTGGGAATCCTGTCTCCCTTGCTTGCTCCGGTTTATTCAAATGGCACATTCATTAACAATAACTCTCAAAGCGGTGTGCTCCAGGAGCTGCAGTGCTGTATCATGTACAACACATGACCTTGCGTAAACCAGCCTGTTCCTCTGTGGGCAACTTGTATTTCTGGACATCCTTGAAATCATGTTCCACACAAGGTGTCTCCTGTCCGTTTAGCAGAGCCTGAGACTCCTTTAGATAAGAAAATGACACTGGATGTTGTCGATGAGATCTTATTTGTCCCTTGGAATGGGAATTATTTCCCTACAGATGTCAGCAGTGCCTCCTAGGCTGTGGGATTTAGCTGCAGATTAGCATGAGTTACTTGGTCTAAAGGAAGAAAAAAAAATAATATGCCAGACCAAGCAATTTGACAAAAATTTATTTTTATCTGTATCGCCGTGACAACAAGGAGCTTCCCCCACGTCTGTACTGTCCTCTCACAATTGCACGCTTCCCTTGGGTGAAATTTCGTACGCTTCAAGGTAATAATCTGGCACAACCAGCTAAAAAGTTGAATCAAAAAACGTTCTTCCTATTTGTGGTATTCCCTGAGTAAAATGTCTTTCATTAACCTTTTGTTCTCCATAGATGCGTCTCACACTCCTGATGTTTTTGCTACCCTTTCCTGTTCCAAGATCAATTCCTCCTAAACAACAAGGTGTCTCATGATTTCAAATTCTGTATTGTTTTCTGTGTTGCATTTTTCTTTCCCCTCCATCTTGTGCTGCCTGAACTTCTCCAGGGATATTTTCAAGATTTATTCTGCAAGATTTATTCTTGCAGCCATTTTAGCAAGATGCCTAGCAGCAGACTTAGGGGGAGGAAAAAAAACCCCCAAGCCCTCAGAATTCTACATCGTTTGCCCTCAGGAGCCCCAAGTGTCAAAAACCCAGTAATAAACGCTGTCAAATCTCAGAAGGTGGTGGGAGCTGGTGACCCTGTGCCTTGTGTTCGGAGAGACTTGTACTGCCCTTCCAGGTTGCTGCTGCAGAGGTGCCTGCTGGTCTCCTGGAGGTGATGTGTTGCACCTCTGCATATGATCAAGGCAAGGTTTAGATTTCATTTTTTAAAAAAAAAAACCAAACCAAAACCAAACCAAACAGTAGTATTCTGGTTTAGGCCCCAGAAGCCAATGAAATCCTTGAGGTTCCTCAGGGCTCCCCTGTTCGGAGTGCATTTTAATTTCTGTATACTCATTTGCTGTTCCACCAGCTCTACAGCGGGTAACAGCAGTCATCTTGGAAAGGCGGCATGGGAAAATGATTATGGTGGATATTAAGATGTTTCGTAACCGTAGTTCGGGGAGCTTTGCTGGGGTGTCAGGAGAAGATGCATCCTCAGCCTCGCTCTCTGTAGGACCGATGCGTGTCTGTGCTTCAGAATGAAGTATCTTTGCACACTTCATATGCGCTCCTTATATAGAATCATAGAATGGTTTAGGTTGGAAGGGACCCTGAAGATCATTTATCATCTATCATATCCCTGCTCCCATTACATTTGGCTGCGTGCTGCCCGTGAGAGAATTGGTGACTTACGCTGGTGCTCTGACACATGCAGAATGAGTTGGGGTCTGATGGCTGAGCTGGTGAAGGAGCCCCTCTGGCACTGGGGCTGCAGGGTGGCCGTCCTCACTCCAGCGGGGTGTTCTGACTGATGTTGCTGGGGTGGGTATAATAAATGACTTTGAGAGTGACTGTAGGGCTGATAGCGAGCTTTTTCCAGTGTCTTTGCATAGTGGACGAGATGACAAACAATGGTGGTGACTCTACTTGATGATTTCATAGGTGTGACAATGTCCCCTTTCAGAAAACATGTCCACGAACACAACCCGATGTTCATCTTGGTCCACACCTTAGCTGAAGGAGGCGGATGACTTTGAGGGTTTCTGTACAGATGTGTCTCTTTGGCTGTAGTGGTACCTGGGCTGTCCTCCTGACCCACACCGTAGATCTGCAGGACTGGGGTCCTGTCTGGTGGGTGCTGGCACAGAAATGGCAGAAGAAGGTACTTCTATTTGTTGAAGGCATCTGTTGCCTTTATCTCTCTGGTAGTTCAATTTGTCTTCAAAACTCGCCAAATTCTTGCGTGTTCATGGTGGCGGTCTCTTTTTCTCTGGAAGAGAGGTCTCCAGGCCAAATTTGCATTTATCTCTCACTTGCGTGCTGGAGCAGATCGCTGGCTGGGCAAGCCCTGTGAGTATTCCAGGGGGAATCTTAGCTGTCTCCATCACTTGCCGCCTGCATTGTGGGCAGGCGGTGATAATCTGCACCGCTATTTTGTTTGCCCGAGGTATGTGTTGGATGGCGGACAGACGGGGAGGCCCAGGGCTCATCCCCAAAGGGCTGCGACCTCCTGCCGCAGGCAGGGTGTCCAGGCGGGCCCAAATCCGGCTGATTTCAGGCTAACCTGCGAAGGCAACGTTGACATGGGGAGCCAGGTACATTATACATAAAGAGGTATTTCCTTTCATTGAGGAAATTCTATTCACTCTTTCGTGCCAAAACGCTTTTACGGCTGATGAGCTAAACTTAGCTTGCTCATATTCTGGTATGAATTGGGACTAATTCTGGTTTTGCTACAGCTGCTTTGATATAGAGTAACGTAATAGAAGAATGGAGCTCTATGATGAACAGGGCCTTAGTGGGGCAAGAAGACTGTAGACTGGGACTGCATCGCTCAAAAGAAACCTTCTGACCTCATGAGGTAGCCTTAGTACTTTATTATTTTTGCAAAAACCAAGGTATCTCCTGTTCTTTCTCCTCTGGAGTCTTGTCCAAAGGTTTCCGTGCTCTTTGTTGTACGCAAGTTAGACCTCGTGTTTCACGGGGTGAGATAGCTTCTGGGGTGTGATCTACGTGCCCCAAGTTTGGGGGGAAATCAGCTTTGTGGCCCCACTGAATCGTGAGAGGCTGATCCCAGCTCAGCAGTAGCGTAAGCGAGCTCAAAGAGATGATCTGCCAAGGTGGACATCCAAGCCCTGCACGTGTGCTGTTGGAAGAGCGTTGTTTATTGCCATAACGCTGCTTGGTCCCTGCTGAGAGGGACTCATCCTGCGCAATGTTGTACCAGCAAAGTCAATGGCACTTCCAAGCCTTTATTTTCGCAGTATTACTTAATTCCTTGTTTTGAATGCACTGGGAGCATGCGAGGCTCTCTGATCCAAAGCTAGAGAAGCCTTTGGAAAGTCTCTCACTGGTTTCCTAGTTCTTGGATGTGATTCTAGCTGTATATGGAAAATTTGAGGGGAGTCTGCCAAGCCGGCGCAGGTTGGCCCAAGGTCCACGAGCAGGCGTTCTCAGTTCCCTCCCGTAAGCCTCTTCCCTCAACATCCAACCAAACCGGTGGGGTTTGAAATGTGCTGTGTTTTCCAGGTTCTTCCTCTTCTCTTTGGCATCTTGGATGTTTTCCATAGTAAAGGGGGGTCTACCCTTAGTGCCAGCAGCTTTCTGATGAGCAGAATCTCTGGAATGTGAAATTCAAGAATTAAATCCCTCCACATTCGCAGAAGGTCCTGCAGTCCCATCCAGGCCAACTCTGGTCACAGCCGTGTCGCTTCTGCTCTTCCTAATGTGTAACGCTGAAAATCCCGAGCTATTTTTGTAAATACAATTAATCAAGGAAGAATACTCGATTACTTCGTTTTAACATAATATTCACCCGCATCTTTAGGGAGGAGAGGGTTTAGTGAAACTTCATTTCCCTGGGTGTCTTTGTCCTGTGGTTGATAATTATTTTTAAACTGCCCGTGATGTTGTGAGTCAGGTTGTTGTAGGGGTTTTTGCAGTTGTCAAAATGTCAATTCTAATGAAAGTCTCCGCAGACGTGCTCTACCTAAGTGATTTAAGCCTTTAGGCTAAGCAGGCTGCTGATAGCATCTTCAGATGAGTCACAAAGGTTTGTGTGTGTCCTTTTTTTTCTTAATAAATTTTTGTTTGGTTGGAATGTCTTTATCAAAATTGGTTGTTAAAGGTTGGTTTTTTTTTTTTCCCTTCTTAAAGGCTAAGCTGCTGGCTGTCAGCTCGCCACGGGCTGTTTGGAATTCAGCGTCTTACACAGCAGTCACATTGGGGGGAAAAGGAAGTGCCTGTGTAATAACAATAATTGAAAATTAATAGTAGATTAAATTAATACGTAATTAGAAAACACTAATGCTCCCTGCGAACAAAGGCTGATTCCTATAGGAGCTTTATGAATTGAAGAGGGAAAGTATATGACGCTTTCCCTGGGCCCTGTCTATTCCAGCCTGCAGATCATTAAAGCAATTATAATTTCACAGAGGTTTGATCTGGAATTGATTTCTTTGTGATAATTCAATTTAGAGGCTTGCTTCCTCCAGGGTAGAAAATGACAGAAGATGAAGTGGATAAATCCTTAGCGCTGGCCGCAGGCGCGCGGGAAGGCTGGCGCCCAGCCAGCGAGGGCTCACTCCAAAGAACAGGCTTCCTTTGACCGTGTGTGGTTGGAGCGTTGGACCTCTTGGTGCTTAATTAAGAAATGATCAATATCATCTTCGTGCCAGGCGGTGTTGTAACAGGGGCTGGGTGGAGAGGCGTATAGGGGATGTATGCTGGTTTGGGTCCCTTCGTCCTGGCTAGGGAGCGCATCAGAAAGATCTTTGGCCATCTGTTCCACAGCCCGTGATGAAACCTTGGAAGGTAATTCATGAGGGTGTTCTACCATGCAAGCCAGGCTTGGTGTTTCCCAGCCTGTCAGCTGCTTTGGGCTCATCCTGATCAGCGAAAACGGATGTAACCTTGTCTATAGCCGGTAGCAGCAGGTCAGCTGGCCCCGATGATGCCGGCTTAGCTTTACCCACCTGCAAGGTGGATCTTTGGCTGCTCCAGCATTTGGACCACTGATCCAGCCTGGCTTCCCTTTGCTCATCAAGGTGTTTCTTTGCTGAGTCTAGGAGGAGTTGTCTTCTCCTGGCTACCTTCGGTCGGTGGCTGGGGTGGGACAGGCATGCCGGGAGTGGGGTGGCTCCACCACACGCCCTGTCTCCTCACTGGGGGCTCAGTGGCCAAAGGCATTTCAGTTGTGCTCTTAGAGGGCTCTGCAGAGAGACTGTTGGTCTCCTGCTTCCATGTGACACCTTACAAGACTGCCAAGGTGGAGATGCCTAGTATTTTTGGCTGCAGGAGGGAGTCTGTCCGTGACTGAGTCTGCTCCAGGCCTGGCAGGTTGTCCCAAGCAGCTCAATGCCAGATGGAGGCGTGCGTGATGGAACGAGAGAAGCTGTGCAGGGGATGATTAAACTGTGTTACACAGACCGTGCTGGAGTGCCATTTCACGTGTGTGTGTGCTGATGGCTGTGCCACCTGCAGCACGCTCCTGCCGTAGTGTCTGCCCGGCGTATGCACTGGTGCATGTATAGCCTGGTCAGGTAAATAGCGCCTGTGTCTTATCAGGGAATGGCAGGGGCTGGAAGGGACCTCTGGAGGTCACCTACCGGAGAGCTTACAGCCCCTTCCAGTATCTGAAGGGC
>RSEF01000020.1:1692959-1720348 GCA_003993805.1 Himantopus leucocephalus
TCCTGTTGTCCACCTGTCCTCTCCTCTACAAACGCAGCAGGGTGACCAGCCTTTGCCGGGGGGGCGCAGCATCCTGCTCTGCTCCTCTGGGCCCTCGTTGTAATGCTGTAATGTCCCGTGACCAGAGGCAATGCAGGACTGTTTCACAAGCAGAGCATCTTCCCTGAGCTATAGTCTGGGGATTTCCGAACCAGGGCACAGTGTTCTCGCGTACTCAGCAAAGCAGACAGACATCAGCCTGAATCCAACTTCCCACCTCCTTCAGATTTTGCAGAAGCTGGCTCCAGAGCTAAAATTCACTGGCAGTCTTGTTTCTCTAATGGGACAAACAAAAAAATCCGGTTACAAAACCCCCAGATTCTGAAGTCTGGATGAGGACGTTTGTGGCACGTATCTGTCTTTAGTTCAATGCACAACGTTACCTTCATTAACAGAGGCGGCGTTTGCATATGACATTATCTTATTTAAGTAGGCAGATCTGGCTGGTTGCTGTTAGTGAATGGGTGCTCGTGCCAGTGGTTCCAGATGGACCGCGTTTGCGTTGCTTCTCGCTGGCTTGCTGTAAATACACTCGCTGAATGACAGCAATATTCCCAGAAACACCTACTTTTAAGCATGTATCAGTAACTTTGTGAAAGTGTCTTTGAGTTCATCCGACTTTGGAAACATGAAACACTTTACCTATGAGTCCAATTAAAACAACTTGGCTTTAAAGCTGGGGTACTCATAGCCACTTTCTTGAAAGAATAATCCTGCGTTGGCATAAATGGCTATAAATCAGTGAAGATCAAGGGACTGACACCCGTTTATGCTCACTGACAACCCAACTTAGATCTTACTCAGTAAATCATCTCAAGTGCTGTGGAAAAACTCAGAACTGTTCTGAAATANCTGTGGAAAAACTCAGAACTGTTCTGAAATATCTGCAAATAAAGAGACGGAAAACGCATCCCTTATTTCCATGGGAATTAATTCTCTGGAAATATGGGGCTCCTCGGCTTCTGGGTGCAGAATCTGTAAACATAAGGCATCTACAGTCATTTGCCAGTTTTGAAAATGGGTCTCTTAATCCAGAGCATCCCCTCTGAGATCCCATCTGCACCTTCAGGCAGCTCTGCTGCTGTTCTTCTAATCTTTTCCTCCTCCTTTGACTCTTTGTCGCCATGGATGACCCACCATGAATAAAAGATAAGGACGTACCAGATTTAAACACAGCCTTTGCTTCTGGGGTCAACGCGCTAACTCCTGATCTGTCGGGCGGGAAGGCTGCGGAGCACGAAGGGTTCAGCTCAGGTCTTCGTCGCCTAGGTGCACCTCTGCTCACCTCCTGGTCCAGGTTGAGAACATAGTGCTTCGTCTGTGAGACCTAATGGGGCTAAGGCAATGCTGTGAAGGCTGTCAATTTTAGGCCCATTTTCAAACAGATAACAGGGTACGTCACCAGCAAATCCATAGGAGGATAGATTGGCTGAAGGCTCGAATGGTGGGTAAAGATAAAAATTAAGGATCTAAACTTTGAATTTCTGCCCAGCATTTCTTGTACCAGTCTGCTCCAGCCCTGCGCCTGAATGCAAGGAAGGGGTCGGTTTGTGCCAGCGCGGTGCTGGGCTGGGGGACACAGGCCTGGCCTTCCCGCCTGAAGTTTGTCCAGCGCTAGTTTGCAGCCACGTGGCGTGAAGCAAGGTTGGACTTGAGTGTGGGCCCGAGCCTGTGCTGGCGATGCAGGGAGGGCTGCGCACAAGGCGTGAGAAGTGCCCCAGAGTAGATGAGAGAAGAGAGCAAGGACTTTGGCTTGTTCCTACCCTCAACTCGGTGGAGAACCTGCCCTCACACAGTGACCTGACTTGCTGAGTCTGAAAGCCAGAAGCTTGGACATTTTGAAAGTTGAAGAGGGCGTAGATTATCTCATTTGACGTCTGGTACATGAAATGGGAATTTGCTCAGTTGTTGCCATATTGAGAACTTGTATGGCGTTAAACTTGGTTAAAATTCAAGGGGGGCAGTGGAGGGGGAGGTGCTGATCTCCTCTCTCTGGTGACCAGCCACACGAGAGAATGGAATGAAGCTGCATCAGGGGAAGCTCAGATTGGACATTAGGAACAGGTTCTTCACTGAGAGGGTGGTCACTCCCTGGAACAGTCCCCCCAGGGAGCGGCACCGAGCCTGTCACAGTTTGAGGAGCGTCTGGACAATCCTCATAGTCATATGGTTCAGTTCTAGGTAGTCCTGTGAGGACAGGGGGTTGGACTTGATGATCCTTATGGGGCCCTTCCAACTTAAGATATTCTGTGTTTCTATGATTCTGTGAAACTTACCTCCCTGAAAAGCACCTAACTAAGAAATTTTTCTTGAGGAGAAGGTATCGAGAGAAGGTCTTTAGGCCACCATTTTGGTCAACCCTCCTGATGGTTAATCTCACTTTTAAAACGTGTCTTGTTTCCCCCAGCGGTTGTTCAGCTTACCTCTGCTACACTGAAGTGGCCTTCAGCACCAGCCGCTTTCTGCCTCTGAGAGCACTTACCCGACACAACCAGATGCCTCATGAGCCTTGACACGACCCAAACCGACACGTCATTACAGCCCCCACCTCATGGCACTTCCACCATCTCTAAGTCATTCCAGTGGCTCTTCTCCACGCACGCTCTCACCTCTAACAGCCTTTAAAAACCCCAGGCTGGGTGCTGTACGTAGCGCTGGTTTTCTGAGAGCTGTACAGAAATGTAAACCAGCCTGACTGTTCCCCCTCGACTCCTGCTGAAACACCCAGCGATCAAGTGGCGAGTAGATAAGGACGGATTTTGAACAAACTGATTTCTTATCAGTTTGAGGTCCGATTCGACACTCGTGCTGTTGTCTGATACTTTTCTCTGGAAGCAACCTTACAGAAACTGCCGGGACAGCTCACGGGCTGCGGTGGCACTCATAACAAACAAGGATGGCAGAACTAGGTCTGCTGAAAGGAAGACATAAATGAAATTCACCTTCCAGCGTTCACTGCAAGTGAAGCGGATCTGCATTTCTTACACCAAGCAAAGGCTACAGCTCAGATGCTAATTTTATCTTGCTGGCTTTGTAGCATCCTTGATCTTCAAGAGAATTCAAAATAACATGTAGCAAATGTATAACTAAGTCTTTTTAAAGAAGTAACTGCAAAGTGCGTAACACTGCTCAAGGGGAAACAGCTTCTCTGCTAAACACAGAGTATGAAATCAGATCATACTGGCAGACGGAACAAATGGACTCTTTACGCGCTATCCTCACAACTGGGCTGTTAGGGGAGACCAGGGCACCTTGGTCCCCATCTGCCCTAGGGACCCATCCCCGACGGCAGCGTATAGCAAGGCCAAGCCCGTCGTCACCTCCTAATGGCTTGTGACAACACGCTCCCTTTGCTGAGCAGACATGGGCGATTGCATGTCACGGATATCAGGGTTGCTTTGTGCGAAGCGTCGGACACAGCTATTGCAGGAGACCCTCTCCACCCCGAGGGCGGATACTCAGCACTGGGGCAGGGCCAGGCCGCTCCTCTCTCTGAAGGCATCCCTGCCATGGTCCCAGCAAACCCGGGAGAAGATGAATGGGGAAGCAAACAGTCCCACCGCTGCTGTGTGCTTGCCTGGCTGGGGGCGTTTGCACCGGGAAGGGGAAACACAAGCCCACGAGAGATGGGTCTGGAGTGCTTTAAGCCCTGCCGACAGCTTGTCAATGCAGCTCCCACGATCAAAGCTTGGGCTTCTCCCCCTCCGCAGAGCTCCAGCTGAGGCAGGAGTTTAGCACGAGCTTCAGGGCTTGATGCTCTGGTCCCCAGAGCGGGATCAAACCTGTGCTAAACTGACGGTATAGATACATCTGCTGCAGCCCTCTGGAAAGCTGTTTGGAAGCCGCGTGGGCTGGTACAGCTGAACCCGGCCAGAAAGCAGGCGGAGGCCAGCTAAGCACTGGGGACTTCCTTGTCCCCCAGTGCATGAAGAAACAAGGGATCAGGTGGCAGCCCTCTTGCTCGGACACTGTCTCCCAGGGCACTGCCGGCCACCAACCCTTACTGAATTATTCCCCAGGGAAAGCGAGTGCTTGCCTCCAGGCCGCTCTCCAGGTATGGGACGTGATTATCCTCATCAGCTTACAGGTGAGCTGGTGACCAGCCCCGTTTGCCAACTGGCAGCTTGAAGCCCCTTCCCAGGAGCAGCCACAGCTCCCCCAGCACTCACAGATGAATGATATTCTTCGTCTGTACCAGGCAGAGCTCGCTGGCAGGAAGGAAAAAGTTTTCCCGATCTAACAGGGAAACATTCTTTCGTTGGTACCAAACTCCAGAGAAGTCCCCCGTTCCCCGGTGGCAGGTACAGGGGTGCTGGGAGCAGCGCTGCAGTGGCAGAAAGCACCTGGGCAGACGCTGGCTGCCGCAGCAAGGATGGTGTGGTGCTACCAGGACGATTTCTGCATGTTTTTCCCGACTCTTACGAAGCAAAAGAGGAGAAAAATGAATAGCAGCACTGTCTGGGAAGGAGAAAGATAGATGGCTGGCATTAGCTCTGGCAAAGCACACCTTGGAGGCGATGAAAACAGCTCCACCACACTGAATAACACCCCATGCAACTCCTCCTCCCTCTGGTAAGACACACCCGGGCCAGGAAAATGCCTTCTTTGCATTTGTGCAGCCATGAGCGCCATGGTGCTGCTCAGCAGGGCGCAGGCCCAGCGAGCTGGGGTCCATCACAGCCTCAGAGAGACACCCACCACGACAGGACGGTGGGCAGGCTCCAGAGATCTCTTCTGGAGGGAGGTCAGAGGAGAGAGATGGCCGTTCTTTCTTACTACCCTCCATACTCACCCCCACACACATCATCGAGGTTATCTGACCATCTTCCTTCCTTCTTAGCCAGCATCGAGGTCTCACAGCCTCATCAAATGTATCCGCCTCCTTAAAGAGGGGTCACGGGCACGTCCAAAGAGCTGGGTCCCCATGAAGATGAAGACAAGGAAGGATTCAGTCCACACCACAACCTCATGCCCGACACCTGCAGAGCTGAGGGGCAGCTGGAGACATCTGCTCCGCAAGCGGAACCGGGATATCTGCCAGGGAGTTTGGACTCTGCTCCCTGCCTGTATTTTTTCCTCTCGTTGGAGATAAGTAAAATGAAAAGAAGGAACTGGAGAAGGTACTGAATTGAAAATGAGAAAGGAGCTGAGGGTTTGGGGTTTTTTTCCGCTTGGATTTAATAGTGCTTGGAACGAAGTACTGAGAAGCAGATACCCCCTTCCTGAACTGCTCGTACTGGCCCCACCGCTCGGCACCGCAGCCTGCTTGCCTACGAGCCCCTGCCCACGGAGCGGGTACGCTGCGGGTGAACGGGGAGAGGTGCTGAACTTCCCTCTTTCCTGAGCACACTTGTACTCAAACCGCTTTCTCTCCTCTCTCAGTGCCTTCATTCAGTATTTCCATTTTTTTCAGAGCAGGTGCTCATTCCCATTCTTAATGAATCATTCCGCTCACTTGTAAACAAGACCTTTATTAGCTCCACAAGCATGTGTTTGTTTCTATTTATACCTTTCCCATATCAATATTTGAAAGCACACTACCCTATGCTGAATTCTTTCTCCATGCCCTTTTCCATCCCTGCTGCCTCTTTCCCAGCCCTTCCTTCTCTTCCTTGTCTGTTCACAGCTTACAGTCTCCCAGGTTTATCTGTCCTGATAAAAATCAACCCTAGATTTTACTTTTCCTTTGTTGGCCTGAATTAAATAATTGGGATCTTCCTTTCTGAATGATGTTCATTCAAAGCAGATCTTCATATCCCTGTATAGTCCTTTACGTGCATTAGAAATTGGTGGGAACTGAACACCGAAATCCTCTAGGCAGATCTCTGTCCACCTCGCTTTGGAGAAAGCCACACACCCGCTTATTTATTGGGTGCTTCCGCACCTTGTATTTTAAATTCTGATCTTATTAGTATTGAGAATGATTGTTCTGGGGTTTAAATGCATGAAAACAGGGTGCCGCTTCCCCTCTCCCATCAGCTGCATCCAGGGACAAGACTTCAGTTTCCTTTACCACAAGTGCTAGGAATAGCTTTGTCATGGAAATAGGCACTTGTGGTATTTTTAACGAGCACCTGCTTTATCACACTGCCTAATGAGAGCCTGGACAGAAATGCAGTGAAAGCACAGGAAGGTAAGACTACTATTTAAGCTAATTAACAGCAAATTAAATTAAACTGACACACACATATATTTGGGGCTTCTGCATCGAAGGCGAGAGAGTGCTGCAGAGATTTCATTATTCACGTTTCCCATCATCTGTTTTTTCCCCAGCACCTGCCTACCCACCCAATTACCTGGGGAAGGGAGAGGGAGAAAGATACTAAAGCCAGTAAGATAATTCTCATTTACATAATAATTTTTCTGCATTGTGTTTAATAGTCTGCGAGTAACCGAAGAAGAATATATAGTCCATTCTTTAAAAAGCTCCAATGCACTAATTGAAATTAAATTACACGGAACTCAGTCTCTGTCTTCTGTTCATTGGGAGATAATATGCAAGCCACAGTTTTATGTGTTATTATTAATATTGATAGATGAACCACTGTACTCACCACAGAACCACTTCCTAGATGCGTTTCCCCTTCCTTCAGCTGTAGGTGAGCCTAAAAGGATGTTTTTTTCCCCCCATTAAAATGCCTCATTTGCTGCACCCAGGGTTGCGATCCTTTAGCATTCGAGACAGTCATCACTGCAGGTAGCAGTGCCTATTTGCGGCATTAACGCCGGGTAATGCAACTGCATTCTTTCTTCACATTACCTTGCATATGTTATAGCTCAATTAATCTGTCAGGGTGACATTTCCATCACAAACAGAATTTAAGCGAATTTAATGCTAAGTTGGCCAGAAAGCGGAGTCTAACACTGGGTTCCTCGGAAGAGGTAGAACATCAGGATCTCCTTCCCCTACTTCCCAGCCCGTCACTCGAGCTGCCGGGGCGGGAGCCGGGGTCTCGCTGGTGCTTGCGGGAGATTCGGGCTACGTGGCAGCTTGCTCCTTGCCTTCTCTCCGAGGCTGCTAACAAGGGAGCCAATTAGTGCCAGCTGGGATGCGAGCACTTTTTCCATCAGGAGCTGGATTGAAACCTTTAATTCAT
This sequence comes from Himantopus leucocephalus, assembly GCA_003993805.1. Taxonomy (NCBI): domain Eukaryota; kingdom Metazoa; phylum Chordata; class Aves; order Charadriiformes; family Recurvirostridae; genus Himantopus; species Himantopus leucocephalus. The sequence continues at coordinate 1,700,096 of RSEF01000020.1, forward strand.
TTTGCACAGGCAAAGCCACACGCAATGTTCAAGCAGGGAAAAAATTCACAGATTCTGAGGGTTTGGAGTATCCCCATGGATTTTATTCTTTGCTTGAGACTTGCAGCTTTCATTAAAATAAAAAAAAAAAAGAAAGGTTTCTTGCCCTTCTGACTGCAAAACTACTTTTCTTCATCTAAACTGATACCAAGCCTTCCTGAGCTACTTGTGCTGAAATGGGCTTTCTCTCCTTGGTGACTCTGGGACCTTGGAATAACAAGTTGCCAAGACTGTACATCAGTCCTGGCTGCTGATCACGCCATGGACAGGCTGCCAGCACTCCAGGTGCCTCGTGACGTTTCCCAGCACAAAGCAGAATAACCAAGGAGCTCTGCGCTATTGTCTTTCAGGTCTTTATGATCTGGAGTGAACAAGACGGGGATGAAGAGCCCCTCCATCACTGTCTCTATCCCGGGTGGCCCGATTGCACCCCGAGCTCTCGGCAGGTTCTGCTGAGGAGCGCCTGGTCCTCACTTCCATCACCTTCCAATGTGGGACGGACATTGATCTGCTTCTCTGCATCAACGCTGCCTTCTGCTTGGGCCTCTGCAGGGTTAAAGATAAGATAAACTGTCTCTTCTCCCACAGGGCTCCTCCAGGACCTGGTTCTTCTCCTGCTGCAGACATCCTAGGACATACAGGACAGACTTTTGCTCTTAGAGGATGCAGAAGGAGGTGCCCTGGGACTGTGCAGAACTGTCCCAGAGGATGGTTTACACCAGGCAGCTGTCTCACCATGCCCGGGGGTCCTGCCAGTGGTCCAGCAGCACTGAGCAGTTCAGCGGAGGGTGCGGTGTGCCGAGCACAAGGCTACAGGGATTGGGATTTTCCAAATGCCCAAGGTGCCGTGCCCAGCGCCCATCAGCAGGGCTTGGGAGCATCGTCTCTGACTTCGAAGGCGGCTGGACCTAGTTTAGATTATCAAGTCCTGCCCTGAAGACCTAAGATCTTCTAGAAGGATGAAATCTCCTTTCAAAGAAACTGATCAGACACTAACAGGAGGGTATCATTTTCCGTCAAGGTAAATGGGAATGCAGGCTCCCCCCCTGTGCTTTAGATGAGTCATCAGGCAAACGTTCCTGAAAACCTCCTGTCAAATAGACTTTACATTAAAGGCAGCATCAGAAAGCACAAAGTGTTTTTCTCAGGACATGTATTAAGTCCTGCAGCTAATTAATTCATGCATTTACAAAAGAAATGCTTGACAATACACACAGTTCAACTGAGTTCAAGATATGAAAGAAAATATCAGAACAGGAAACCTACACATCTCCTTTGGTCCGTAACATATCTCCTTAGCACCAAACCCCAGAAAGACACTTCCCCCCTCCCCCGTCAAGTAAAATCCTGTGTCAAACCCCATTTTCTCCCTCAGCCCACTGAACCTGTGAGTGTGCAAACCCTGTGTAAGGACTCCAGGTTCTGCACCGCTGACTTTAACAGGAACGCACTTGGGAAGGACCATCACCCCCGTGCAGTGCTTGGTGGAGATGCAGAATATTTGAGTGCAGAGGAAGCAACGCAGGACTTCTTCCTCCAACACACAGCAGATGTATTTGTGTCCCTGGCTGGAACGAGCATAAGGAGGATCCAGCTGGCGGACAGTGGAGATGTAGCGCTGATGGCTGATCCACTGACGTCCAGCTCTTGGCTTGGGTGTTCACCAGCATCTCATAGCTTTTGTGGCAACAGCACAGGATTCCATGCAGGGCTGAGTCCCTTGTCCTTGGAAGGAACTCCAGCCCAGCTGGGGGAACAGATAGGATGGAGAAACCATCTAGTCACTGGAGATGATGGCTTTCCAAAGAGAAGCTGCATTTTATGGAAGTGGCTTCATTAACTACCCCAGTCTCCAAGAAAAAGCGGACCCACAGCAACGTAAAGGGAGAAGGTTGGAAGCTATGCTGTGAAATGAAACTAAGGGCCTCTGCTTGCTACAGCAGGTGCTACAGCCATAAGACTTCTTTAATAGCCTGACCACAAGAGCAGTGCCAGTTCAGCCAATGCTCCCTCTAAATACTGATGGTCTCCATCATCAGTAAAGCCTTCTACTGTACAGGAATCTCTAGCAATAGATGGAGGTTCAATAAGTTCTCTAGCAATAGGTGGAGAGGTGTGAGCTCTTGTGATCCGAGACAGACAACGGCAAAGATAACAACAGTCCAGGAGCATGTTGAGACTGGGCTTGAAGGAGAAAGAAGGAAGAGAGTAGTTAATTAGCTGCATAGTGCAATTGCATTGCTCATTCCTTTTGCCAACAAACGAGGCCATTTACAGAGTTCTGGCTTGACCACGTGGCGTCTAAACGCTGCCCAGCTATGGGGACAGTGGGAAGGATTACACAGACCCCCGCGCCAGTGACAGTGTGGTTCCTTCTCTGCCACCAGTAAATGAGTTCCCTGGCACAGTTTCATCTCCTAACACTCCCATCTGAGCCACGGAGAAACACGGCACCGGGCTCAGTCCCGATGGGATCCAGAGGGCAATGGCCATCAGGTGGCCTGTGAAAGGGCAACCGCTGTCCCAGAGCTGGAAGCCACCCTGTGCCACGCACACCAGTGCTGGCTGGGAGCACGGGCTGGCTATGGGGCGTGAGTCTGAGCCTGCCACGTCCCCTCAACGTGACCCAGGGTTTCATTGCAGGGAACACATCAGATGGCAAGTGGGAGCGAAAAAATCCCATTTATGGCTGTGCATGCAGCTATGTCCATGCTTACAAGGGCAGCTCTCAGGGCAGCCTTCCCATACGGGGATGCAGCTCCTGCATCACTGCCCGCGGCCACTGGTGCCTCACTGGCACACGGCACCGACAGAGCTGCTCTGGACCAGCCTGTGCCCCTCCGGGCAGGCACAGACGGCCGATCTCCATGGAACGTGCAGTAAGGGGGAAAAACAAGGAAAGACTTACTCTAATAACTACCTCAAATTCAGCACTGACAGCATTGTGGGTTTTCAAGCTACTGAATCTTTCTTTTTAGCCCCCCAGAAACACACAATCGCATAAAATATTTGCTTGAATAAACACTGGCTCCCAGTTCTCAGCAGCAGAGTAAATATGGAAAAGATGAATAGGAGAAGATACCAATCAGCTACTGAACAGATTTAAGAATTAATTAATCCAGTCTTGTCATTTCCATGTTCGGCAATGCTTAGTCTACACAAAAGACCCTTGGAGAAGCCCAGAGATGCTGGCCACCATGTGTACCGGGGTGCTCCCTACACTGCGTGTGCAGCGTGACCAACCGGTGCAAGGGAAAGCAGCTCTGCTGCCTCCTGAGGTCCTAGGTAGATCCTGAGGTCAGGAGTCAGAGCTATCAGGGCTCTGGCAGTGCAGTCCTGTACCTTAGGGTGATGCTATGAACACACAAAGCTCCTTTCACCTTTCCTGTCCAGTTTAGGCAGGGCAGTGTGTACTGCAGGCGGTCGGTACAGGGCAGTGGGGAGGCAGGACTATCCGAATGGTCTGAGGGCTGCTAAGACCCATTACGCTGCCTCTACAGACCTCAACAGATGGGCAGGCAGGGGACAGCAGATCTCAAGTTATTCCATGTAGCTTAATCATTTCATAATAACATCTTTAATGCATCTTAGAAGCATAGAAGGACTCCTTTCATGCCTAATTGCAAGGCTTTCTGAGAAAGCAATCACTGCTCAGAGGCATTTTCCAAGGATTTTTCTGTCTTTTGCCTTTGTAACATCAGTCAAGCAAACCACTATTCAGCAGTCTCTGTAGTCTGGGTCCCTTTTTAACCTCTCCTGTAAAACCTTTGGATATTATTATCCTTTCCCTATTTGTTCATGCCTTATGAGTACAGATGCTTATTTGGAGCTTGCATTAGCGCGCTCGCCAAACAAAGAGAAGACATGAAAGGAGCAAAGAGAGCAGTTAAGTTGAAAGTCTCTTGGATGGGCTTGGAAATTATTTGTTACCAAACCAGAAGCAATCTTTCATCTGCTTTCACCTGGCGCCGCGTCTCTGCGGTGGGGAGCGGAGGAGGAGGGCAGGCATCCCATCGCAGGTGAGGAATCTCTGCCGGCGACTCCGGCGCATCTCCGATGGGAGAAGGCTCCCTCAGGGTGTGCGTTTGAACGCTTTGTCCCTGGGCTGCAGCACTACAAAGGCTCCCGCTGAGCAGAGGCATTTTCACCATGTCAGTCACTCCTCCTAGCTTACAGGAACAGTAAAGTCGAGTCTCATCCCCCCGCTGTGCGCGGGTGCACACACACCACGCTAGCAGCAGCTGCGTGCCCGGCTGGGCGGCTACAGCACCAACAGGAGCGCTAGCCACCATGGCCACTCACCGCAGAACAGCCGAGCCATGGGAAGAACAGTTTCCCCTCGTGCTCAGGTCACCCCAGCACAAGGCCGGAGGGACAGGTAGAGCTGGGTGAGGAGATGCCGCAAGATGAGTCTCGCGTGGGCTGTGGGAGCCGTTTTCCCCCGCGAGCAAGGACAGGGTGTTCTCCATCCCTCATACCAGAGTGGCTTCACAGACCTCCTGGGAGTAAACACACAGCAACTGTGACCTTTTGAAGCTATCTTCCACTGAGTAAGAGTTATCTCTGATCACACAACCATTAATTGTTTCGTAATAAACACATTCCCTCAGCAGCCAGTGGGAGTTGGACACAACGGCTCCACTGCTCATGAAGATTGCTTTGCTCCATCTGTTCCTGTGGTACCGATCCTGGAGACACCCTTTGTGTGGGGCCCAGGCCCACTTTAAATAGAAAGACTAAAGGGGACAGGGCTACTATATCTCATGTTGCTGGTGTCCCAGGGGATATCAATTCCCCTCCCAACCAGCCTAATTTGCCTGCATTTTGACTGGAAAGCCAGCTGGTGGCTCCTCAAAGTATTGCATGATTACTCCTCAAAGTATTTTAGAGTGTTTGACTCCTCAAAGTATTTCAAGAGCCACTGCTCCATCCGAGTCAGATGTACCTAAAGAGCTTCTCTTAATACCCAAGCTGTATTTTCTCACCTTTCATCTCTGCAGAGTAACCTGGAGACTATGTTCAGTTATGGTGCCATCAGGTATGTCCCTTCTTACTATAAGCAAACTGCACGCCCCGTCACACACGAACCATAAGTCCATATTGGGTTCACAGCTGGAAGGAGGTGAAGGGAGAGCCAGTGCATCGCAGCAAGTACCACAACCACAGAGCGGGACACTGCTTTCCCTTCAGTCCCTGCATGGGGGCCCGGAGAAGCGAGAGGCACTCGGTGGTTGTGCCCAGGCCCGTGTTCTCCTGACGTGGAGAAGTGGTGACGGTGGGGGTTTCCTTCTGATGAGGTCGGGAGGAAGCATCAGGAATCATGGCCGCCCTTTGATGACCCTCGTACATTTAAAATCCAACTTTACAGTAAAGAGTCAGGCATCACTTTCTGGAAAGATGAGCAGCAAAGCAAAAGACAGGAATCATGAGAATGGCAAATCCGCACTGGAAATGGTCCTTGCACAAAACCCAGGGAAGTTTGATCTCTTATCAGACGGCATCAGCCTACCATGCTGCTACAGGACACGGAGCCAGTCAGCCCGCTTAGATTTGCTTTTGATCTGGTAAACAGATACCAGATCTGCTGCACAAGGTCTCTGTGTACACATCTGTCACACAAAACCCACAGCTGGCACCTGCAATACCTCTGCTGAAACCACACACAGAAGATACGTTGCTAGCAGTTAGGCTGTTAGCAATACAAGCTCGGAAAGCCAAGACCTCTGAGATGTGTTCTTATGAGAATAAACATACTACGGAGTATCACTGCTTTAGATTTGATGAGGATCTGTTAATGCTCTTTCCATTCTCCATGACCTGATGAGGTTTCCTCACCATAGGAGCCCAAATCAGGTCCGCGAGGAACCTCCCTGGAGACAGTCTTTGCCGTCAGACTGCTGCTTCTCCGAGCTGCTCATTAACTGGGCTTTCCGAGCGCTGCTGGTCTGCCTGGCTGCTGCTTCAAAACCCAAAGGGAAGGCTTTTTTTCTGCTCAACATTTTTCATTTCTTGTTTACCTGTTCATTTTAGTTTGGGAAGGAGACAGACTCTTTTCATTTGTGCTGTGAATAGAAAGCAAACCAAGGTTTCCCCAGGCCTGCATCTCACAAGCAACGGCGTCAACCTCCCAGCTCCGTCAGCATTGTGGCAGCCAAGTGCGCTCAAACACACCACGAATGCTAACTCCATAACTGCCGGGTGACGCCAGCCCCACACCAGCCCACTGGCCCCAAAGCAGGAGGGAGGAGTTGTTGCCATACTTTGAGTTTTTAGCCCAGGCCAAATCTCAAGACCTCTCAGCTGTTCAGGAGAAGCTTCCCACGTTTGCAAAGAAAACTCATCTGGCACGCTTTTGTTGGCTTTGTCAGAGTCACCCCGATGCTCACATGTGGTAGATCTTGTCCAGAAGTTGAAATAACACTAGGCAGCAGAATTAGACATCAGGGAAAGAACAGGGTGCTATCCCATGATAAATCAAAGCATTCAGACAAGAGGCCAGAAACGTTTGGATCAGAGGGAGCTCAGAATAGAAGTGGAGCATCAAAAATTTTGGCCACTGGAGTACCAGAAAGATCTAACAACCCTAGCATTTTCATGGCTGATTTTAATAGCCAGGTCTCAGTATCTTTGTTGTAACTCTGTAGTCAAAGCACATTGCACACAGACTCCTACGAGTCCATCAGGGGCTTCACCTGGCCCAGCTCCAGGAGAGAAGGTCCCACCAGAGCTGGCATAGCTGGTTTTGGAGAATACGCAGTCGAGAAAGGTCTGCAGGAAGCTCTCCACTTATATTAGTGTCATCCTTCACCTTGATGATAACTAAAAATAAAGTGCTGCAATAATCAACTAGATTGACTAAGACAGATGCTGCTTTTAACATGTGTACTGTAATTAACTTACACAAGGCTAGAAAGCTCCATCTCAGCCTCTTCCCACAGTGGAGGAAGTTTGGCTTTCTAATAATAGGAGCGGGTAACACATGTTGAATTATAAAGTAATCAAAGTTGGTTTTGGCAGGAACAATCCAGATTTGTCGTGCTTCCATTTAATCTCCAAGTCTGACAGGCGTTCATCTCCCAATGGACCGGCTGCTTTTCTCGTAGCTCCTTCTGAATTTCTTTCCTCTGGCATAAGGTAGGGCCCAAATTCTTCACGGTAGGAGGGGAGGATTGCTTTCTCTGACCGTCCTCTTGACAACGCGCGTGCTGACTTGCTCTCACATGCCATATGGTTTGCACACACGAGTTCGCAACCACACACACACACGTCGCGGCTAATCTGGACGCACGTTATGTGTGCACACCCACACAAAAGCTGGTGCAGCGATACGCTATACGCTTCAGTCGGAGTGGCCTCACCCCGAACTGTCACATATGGGATTACACGGCCCTGTCTGAGCAGCGGATAAAAGATGCTTCAGTGCCCTCTTCCATTTTCCAGCCTGCATGCATGCAACGTCCTTCCATTGCCTTTTGCCGCTGTTGACATAGATACCCATTGTTATTCTGGGACACAGCCTTGACAGTAACTGCTAGTTAACACTTTCTGGTTTATTAACTTGCCTCACAAATTCTCTCCTAACCCCAATTTCCAGATCCTGATTCCAATCAGCCTTAGAGCCCTTCCTGCCACCCCAGCTCTCCTGGGATCATGGCTGGTGTCACCAGTTCCCTCCCGCACCCCTGGCTTTCTCCCTTCCTCTACAGCTCCTCACCTGCGCTCTCCTTTCTTACTCGCTCAGCCCTTGCTTGGCCAAATCACATCTTTGGGTAGCCATCTAGCAGGAACGCAGTTCCCCAGCAAGGAAACCCAGTCCCTTGCTGGCTTTGCTCTCACCAGCACAGCTAACACCCACAGTAACTAGGCGAGAGCGAGGGCTTCTGTGTCTTCTAAAAACTCAGAATCCATACTGAACTGTTAATTTGGGTTGCTAGATCATGTCCCATGCCTTTTTTTCTGGTGTTTCTTGCCAGGTTAAGCAGCCCATGATGCCCTCGCGTGTCTAGCTTGCCTTGTCAAGATGCCCTCCTTCACACAGCCCAGTACACGCAGAGCATCCTGCAGGTAACGCAGTGGCTGTCCCTCTCCATCTCACCACTTCGGATCAGCTTAACTAACAATAACTGACCCTCATCCTACTTTTACGTTTGCTGCCTGCACCTCCCTGTGCTCTTAGATTTGCAGAACAGTTTATCCTGATCTGACTCCTACTTCCACACATGAGAAACCCCGCTGCCACAATAACATTTGTGCACTCTGTGTGCGCAGACACCTGCTCCAAATCCTCATGCTTGAGGGGACATCTCCGCAGCAGAGAAGCATGGCTGCAACGGGCCTGGGGTGCGCACATGCAGACACCCTTCGGCCGCAAAGGCTGCGCCTCCCAAAGCCCACGCTCAACACACATCGCACGCGAAGGCTTCACCACTCTCGGGGCACTGCGCACACAAACGAGCGCCCTCCCAAGCTGCTGCACCTCCAGTTTCCCATCTTCGGGTGTGTGCAACTTTGCAAACCTGCTGGGGACAGTCAACATCTGAAAACCTCACCTTAGGGTCCTCAGACATTAACTGGAAGCAAGCAATGGGGAGTTTATTCTGATGCAGTTAAAGAGATTTCCCCGCCCCCCCCCCCAGTTCTTATCTCATTAGATGCCAGAGAAAATGGTTTTGGCCATGTCCACATTGCATAGCATTGACCTGGCTTCCACAAGCACCAGCTGCCTCCTGTGACTGCTGGGGAGGTAGAGCGAGCTCAGGATCCACCAGGCACGCGATGCCCTGGGTGGACAAAGAGACAAAGGAGGATCTAAAGGGGGCCCACAGGAGAGCTGGGGAGGGACTTTTTACAAGAGCATGGAGCGATAGGACAAGGGGGAATGGCTTCAAACTGGAAAAGGGGAGATTTAGAATAGATATTAGGAAGAAATATTTCCCTGTGAGGGTGGTGAGCCCCTGGCGCAGGTTGCCCCGAGAAGCTGTGGCTGCCCCATCCCTGGAGGTGTTCAAGGCCAGGTTGGACGGGGCTTGGAGCAACCTGGGCTGGTGGGAGGTGTCCCTGCCCAGGGCAGGGGGGTGGCACTGGATGGTCTTCCAGGTCCCTTCTAACCCAAACCATTCTATGATTCTATGATTTCCTCCTGCTCCAATGCAGACTCAACAAACTCACCCTCGAATTTGCTTTGGTGTAAGACCCAGCCTCTCTTGCCACTCGCTTGTTATTTGTTATGTTTGGCCATTATGCAAAGCGGCAGTCACTGACAGCACAAGTACAGTGCTGAGAGGAGGCAGTCTATGAGGATTAGCTGTAGTAAATCAGTGTAGTTTCCTTCTGATGTATTAAACAAGGAAAAGGCATAAAGCAGGAGAGCATTCTTGCAATGGGAGAGAAAGACTCGCACAAAGAAGATGGAGAGGCTGTAACCATGTTAACTAAACAAGCCCTGCGGAGTTTACTGTCCCTTATGACTTTCATCCCTATCTGTTGAGCTTCCTAATGAGGACACGTGACTTCACTTCGCTCTCACGTCACTTCAGCCGATGCAAATCAGGTTTGCTCCTGTCTGCTTTGTATGTTAACGTTGGCAACAGGGAGGTCACGTCCCTGATGCCCTCATAGAGGCAGCGCCGGTAGCCCTGGGTGATCTGGGTGCCTGCTCCGCTGAACTGGGACACATCTAAGGAAGAAGAGCTTAGTGACAGGTCCTGAGCACGCCAAAACTGGGGGGGATGTGGGCACCAGGAGCAGGTGCAGGTCCTTCAGCTCGCCCGGAAACTTGGTAGATGCCTTTGCTGCAGCAGCCCCCGTGCAGGCATACCACCGCTGCTGTGCCTCGGAGGCACTCTGCGTGATGGCCATGCCACAGCTGCCTTTTCTCCATAGAAGGGCACGGTGGGGACCCTGTCAAAGCCAGAGGACCCTCTGTTTCACGATCCGGTCTGCTGCCATGCTTCCCCAGGGCTCTACTTACAGCTCTGCTCTTCACAGGCTCTGAACCATGCTGTAATGCACTGCAGCTTTCATTGAGACAAGAAGCAACTGCCTCATGTGGGATGGGGTGGTCCAACAGTTGAACAAGAAGGCAGAGAATGAAGCAAACGGTGTCCTCACAGTGCTATCCGTACCAGAGAGGTGCTGTTTTAGTTCACATTTGAAACCAAATGCTGCCTTTCTAAGCACGGTGCTTTGAGTCAAGCAGAGCACAGCCCCAATTCAAACAAAGTCCTGGGACTTTGCTTGTGGAATATAAGGAAATCTCGACAAGGGTGAAGTTTCATGGCATAGAAGTTACATATTACAGAAAGCACAACGTGCTGGCCATCTCCGGCATCCCTTGGGGCACTCCCAGCAGCACTTGCCCCAGACAGTAAGGTACCAGCATTTGCTGCATTGCAGTTACATACATGATTTTCCAAGGTTTATATTTCAGTTGAATCAAAAGCTTACACCCAAACATGCAAAGACTTCTCAGGTAGACATATGTAATGTAAATGTAACTCTCTCCACTCTCTTCCAACCCAGACGAAGGGAATGACATCTCGGTTTCCTCAGGTTTGTGCCTTTGGACCAAGGGTTAACCAACACCAAGCTCCAGCTCTTCCAAAGGGAAGTTAGATCCATAAATTAAAAAATTGAAATGAAAACATGTGGCAGAGGCTCTGGCTGCTCTGACTTCCAAAGGTTTTGCAAACGGTGCCGGGTGGGAAACACTGCTCTGAACATTTTGGTGGTTTCCAGAAGAGAACACACACTTGCAAATACAATACACACACAGTGAACATCTGTGCAAATGACAAATTTAACATTTATCCGGTTACTCCGTCCCTTTGTTATAAGCTACTGCTTTTCCTTCACGCTTCTCACCGCTAGTTAGCATGGGGAGCTGCAGAGCAGAGCTTCAGCAGCTGACCAGGGCAACGCTGTAGTTGGAGCATTTTGTGTTCAGTGAGAGATCCCCCTTCCCCTCCAGTGATAAAGAGGAACAGGGAAAAACCACTCTGCCTGGACCAGACTGTTTCCAGGATGAGCAGACTCAACCTGGGAAGGAACCTCAGCGCCAGAGCATGAGCACAGTGCGGTACACGCAGCGACAGTCCCAGCTCAGCGGCCGTGGGGAGGGTGGCTGTGGCAGACTGGGAGAGGAAGCCCAAAAATTACTAATGAGGCAAGGGAGTAGGGTAAGGTGATGTTTTGGGGGGACTAAGCCACCAGAGATAAAGACTCTGCTGGGGAGTGAGAGCCAGGACAAGGTCAGGCTGACCCACAGGACTCCAGGGAGTCCCATATTCCCAGAAACAGAGACCTCACCAGAGCTCTGATGGAAGGTCAGGTGCAGCCCCCAGGCGGATCGGGACAAGGTACTTGTCAGCACCGAGGAATGCCAGACCTCTTGGCAGCTGGAAACGCCAAGCCCTGCTGCTGCCGTGGGACCTCCAAGCCAGAGGACAGCCATACCACTATTCTCTGCCACCTTCTCACCCAGGTACGACCACAAACCCTCAGTACCGGTTTCCAGCAGAATTACTCTTCATGGCGAGGTTACAGCATGCAGCAGCTGTGAACGCAGCAAAAATTTGGCTGGCTGTTTTTTTTCCCCTGACTCCAAGTTCTCACAATGTAGTCAAAGCCACTTTCAGCTAGTTTCATTTAAAAAAAGTCTAGCAAACCTGCGAGTTTCACACAAAACGCCAGCCATAAACCATCAAAGGTTCTGTTAGAGGGTTGCTGAACTTTAGCAACGCCTTTGATGAAAATGGTCTGAGTTTCAAGGGTGTAATGAAACCCCAAATCATTCAAGTTTCACATGGTTGCAAATATTTCTCACAGTTCTGATCAAAGGTGTATTCAGCAGGGAAGAAGCTTTGATTTTGCAGTACAGGGGACGTGCTGAAATTTTCAAAGCCAGGCCCTGGGATTTAAATGAGCAGTTCTTCTTGGAAGCGATACAGCTAAACTTAGCAGCGCTTGGGGGGAAGTCACACGAAGATGGCGTATTTGGATTCCTCCCGTTACCCCTAACCCCCGTCCTGGGGGGAGGTTTTAATCCCCCACACTGACGTTGAGGAAGGCTGTGTGCCCCCGCGGCATGTTTGGGTTCAACCGCTGCCCTCCCCACCTATCTATTTCCAATACTCTTCCCTGCCTCGCCTCTGCCGGCTGCTGACACCGCTGCTCTGCGGCGCAGCACTTCAGAGGAAAAGCTCAAGTGTGTTTTGAGGAGGCGGCGTGAGTGCTGCAGGACTGGTTGCTGACCCACATCCCAGGCAGCGCAGCTGGGGACCTTTCCCTGGCCACCTCTACAGGGTCCCTCCGCCACCCTGGGTCTCCCCGGCCAGCGTCACCTTGGGTGCAACAGGAAAGCAGCTGCATCTTTCACCGCACTCGGTGACGAGACCCAAATCCCCCCGGAGCCAGAGGCATATGTAAATGTCTGGTTTTAATACCACCGCCTTGCTGTGAAGTCTTCATTTGTGACAAAGATTTCCATAGCAACAGACTGATCTCGCTAGCAGGACTGTGGTCCCCTTGGAAGGGCAGGTGGAAGGAGGGAATAGAGAAAGCACAACGCCGCACAAAACGCTACAGAGAAGTAGATATGGGTATTTCTGTAACCGGAGCGCCAGGCTTCCGCACGTCAAACCTCCCAAAGAAAGGGAATTCACCAAGAAACCTGTGACTGCGTTAGGCTGGGGCTAAGGAGACACGGGCTCTGCACAAATCACATGGAATCACAGGATGGTTAGAGTTGGAAGGGACCTGAAAGATTATCTAGTTCCAACCCCCCTGCCATGGGCAGGGCCACCTCCCACCCTGATTTGCCTGTGCACGCTGCTCTCCTTTGCTGTGCCACCTTACCTCTCTAAAGGGACAAGTTACGGGGACCTCAGAGGCGGAGGAGCACCTTCGGGCGCTGCAGCCCTCCAGCCAGAGGTGCGCAGAGCCGGGGACGGATCACATACCCTGCATCAGCAGGGGCGAGCTCCTGCCACAGCCCTGCCAGACATTTGCTCTATCCCCAGATCACCTCACAAGCCTATTTCTGTCCTCCAAAGGCAGCAGCTAGCAACACTGACCTACCAGACCCTTCCATAATTAGCCACAGACTAATCAATGTTGAGATACTGCCTTTAAATCCTTAGTTACATGGCACTGCAGAAATGCAAAGCTTTGTCACGCCGATGGATGCAACTCTGTTGCACCAAAGATACGGTGCAGATGCTGTTTTTCCAAAGAACAGCCCATTTTACAGGCAGCCTGGCACGATACCACGATTCATTCCCACACCCAGTTTCCAACCAGTACAAATAATATGCACATGCATTGCAGAGCCATCAACTGCTGCCGAGGAGGCAGTAGCAGTATTTGGTCAGAAAGGGCTGGGGCAGCCAAGGACTTTTTTAGGCAACAGCAAATTTTTCTTTCTAATGTGTTTTGCTTCTTGATAATTTTATTATTTTCACTGAGACATTACAGTAAGTGGCTTGGTAGCACCTCGTGATTCTGACGAATAAATCACATCACGGCAATTTAACCGCAAAGGTAGCACCTTTGGCTGGCATATTTCACTGTAATGTGTCTAGAGGCATTTATGCAGAAATCCCTGCAAAGGCAAAACAGATTTTTTTTTTCCATCCAGTCTGTGTAAATCCCTATTTACTTGGTTTTATTGTCCCAATAAGGCGCTACTGTTGTAACAGGTTCAAAGACGAGGGGCTTCAAGGGGGAAAGAACAAGATCCAGCATCACAGAAAACTTCAGTATTNCATCCAGTCTGTGTAAATCCCTATTTACTTGGTTTTATTGTCCCTATAAGGGGCTACTGTTGTAACAGGTCCAAAGACGAGGGGCTTCAAGGGGGAGAGAACAAGATCCAGCATCACAGAAAACTTTAGTATCTTTAGCTTTGGTATTAACTGACTTAACACTTCACCCAGAAACACCAAAACCCATCACTCCTGAAATTCAAGCCTAATAAAGGTCCCAGTGCTTTCTGAGATCCTGGCAAATATGTTGCAGCGCTTTTCTTGCGCAGATTTCTCTGAAGTCCTGAATGCCTTTATTGCTGAAGGCACCATCATTGTGAGAGCTGTAACTATTTCCTTTACTAAAGCCAGTAAAGGATGCCCCCAAAAGAAACATCCACTTCTTTGGGTTTAGGGTGACTGCATGAGATCATATATTTGTTAATAATTCCTACATACATTCAGCTTTGCTCTTACTACCACTATTTCCACTTACCAGAAACATCACCTTGCTGCTTCTATCTCCTACCCCATCACTCCCAAAGCAAAAAGTTGAGTTAAAGGGTGCCAGGGAAAAAAAAGAAAAAAAAAAACCAAACAACCCGAACAAAAAACTTGAAGTGCAGGAAAAGCTTTAGCATCACCCCCTTGCAAAGCTTAAACAGAGATGGGTACTTACTAGCCAGCTCAAACCAATATCCTGGACAAAAAACCCACCTTTCTCCTCACACCAGCAAACCCACAAGAATTTTCGGAGCCAACCTTTTATTCCTCCTGAGGGTAAACAACCAGCTTCCTGCCTGATCTGCTGAATTGGGTATTTTCTCCCCCTTCATGCAAACGAGCAGTTAATTATTTACAAGCCTGTCTGTAATGCTCTAGTTTACATGCTGGAATTTACATGATTTATTAAACAAAATAGCATTTAAAAAGAAATCCTGTCATAGTTATGTCATCCTTAAAGGAGACTGAACATTTTTTCTTGAGAAGTAAGTAAATTAAGGAATTGCTGAAGATGCCTTCTTTTGTTTGCAGCCATTTACCCACTTAAATAAATCATCTCCCTCCTCCCTTTCATTCACAGGTTTTGTGATGAAGTCTCATTAGGTGACTGACCTTTGTGAGTACGTTGGTGTTGCAGCAGGAACTGCTTCATGAAGAAGATTACGCATTAATCATGGATTCCTAAAGGACAGTCTTAAAAATCTGGGAAGGTCAGCTGGTAACTCTGTGTTGATTAGTGGCCCTGAGAGCGCAACAGTGAGAAATTAAAAGGGTATTTAACCCTTGCTAGGGGATTATTATGGTTTTTTTTAAATCCCAAGCCTTTATTTTTTTCTGCTGTGAAAAATCAGATTCGGTCTGACAAAACATTTGATAGAGATTGTGTCGGGTTGTCGGATAAAAAGCCTTACAAATGCAGCAAAAGCGATTTCGTTTTGCTATTTCAATTTTTTTTTTTTTTTCTTGAAACTATATCCCATTTAGAAGGAAACTGCTCCTGCATGTTCCTGAACATTATTCATTCCAGAAACAGACTGTGATGCTGCCGAGCCTGAGCAATTTCTTACTGGGAAGTACTCCATACTTCTCGGAGCTGGACCTTCTCTAAATTCCGAGTCAGAGCCTACAGCCTCCGAATGCAATTAGCTGAGCGGTGTCTCCCTTAAGTGGAAACAAAGCCTAATGCGTTTAAGGCTGAGTCAAAACGGTTGAAACTGAGCTTCAAATAATAAACATATCAATCATTTTTCCTTCATTGGATTACACCTGTATCAATCATGATCTTCACAACAACCACAAAAGCACTCTTCCTCCACTTCCCGCTGCTTTCAGTACCAATGTCCTTGCACTTGGCACGGGCGACCCGCAACCTCTAACTCATCTTTTGTCAGCTAAAATGCCTTCTAATTTCCTTTCTTGACAAGCAGGTGTGATCCACAACCGCTAAAATCATAGGTTCATTTGTTATTGCAGGAAATTATCTAACTTAATAGAAGTTACCCCGGAAAATCCGTAAATAACAGGAATTTGGCTGTGGGTAAAAGCAGGTTTATATTCAAATAGAAATAAAGTTCACATTTGGGCAGCGGCAGTACTTAAATCACTGAGTCGGGTTACCGGGAGACCGATATGGAGTCTTTTGAACTGAGGTCCAGTGTCCTTTTCAAACCCAGTTCTGCTGCCCGTCACTGGCTTTGATGTCGAAATCCTGGAGTGAACTGGGCTTGCCTGGGTTATCAGGAGGATCGTGCTGGGTAATCGTAACGGGCCGTTCTCGTCTTAAAATCCCTGGCAAGCTAACGCAGTGAATCTGAGTATGAATTTTTCAACACTGACACTAATGTCTCTCTTCTTCTGCGGAGCTGAGCTATGGGAATAGTTGCCGGCAGCGGAATCGGCACAGCAGCTCACACCAGAGCAAGCGGCTGCGGAAAACACTCTGAGCAAGATTATTGCAAAATATCGCCTCGCTCCGTGTTAGGGACGTCGTCGATGGAGTGGATTATTTCCTTTCTTTCCAGCTGTTGATAGCAGAGGTTCGCTGCCAGCCCGCTCGGTGCCTGGCTCCCCTCTGATTTTGGGCGGGCTGGAATTACTCTAACTAATGGAGTGACTCCGGGCTTTTGTGAGTGAGACTCCAGCCTCAGGGGATGCAAAAAATGAGCCTTGTTTTCCTCTAGTCTCGAAATACAGGAGAAAGATGTGTGCATCATCACAAATAAGGGCATCCATTCAATGTGAGATCTGAGCACTCCCCAGACTGATGAGAGAAAGCCGTGACTAAACCTACCCTGAGCTGTTGAACCCCGTTAGTGATGGCCCCGAGAGCCCCTCCGGCCTTAGAGCATGCAGGGACACAGTGCAACAGATACGACGTGGGAAAGACAAACCTTGCTGAGCAAAGACATGGGTCCCCTCTGGATTGCAGCGTGTGTCAAACTAGAGTGCTGCCACCTGCTTCTGTTCCCTAGTCAATGAATATTCTCCGATGAAGGAAAAGGACGAGCAAATCATTCTTAGATGAGGCAGAAAAAATATCTCAAGACACAGTCGTCATCTTCCCCTGCCTATGAGGCTGGAGTTACACTTTTTGGTTAATAGGATAACAGCAGCAGCAGCAGCGTGAGCTTCCCCTCCGACTGCCTTTGTGCGCCTGAGCTGTTACCTAAATGCACCACCTCCTCAGCAAAACGGGAGTCTGGCATCTTGGGCTCAACTAGTTCTTTAGCTTATACATCCAGGACGTCAGGAAGATCATGGTAGCTTGTTTGTAATGTATGGAGAGCAGAGAGCACTGCTATATGGTGGTGACTTCAGTGCACGGCTGCTGACCTGGGCCTGTGGTCAGCAAACACTCTGGAGGGTCACGGGGAGCTTTTCCACCAACACCAGTGGGCATCGCATTAGATTTTTAGGGTCTTAACTCAGACAGATGCGTCCTGCGGTATTCTTCAGTATGACCTGTGGGCACTGAGCGGTGCTCAGGAGGTGCTGTGCAGGCTCAAAACCTTTCTGACCCAGCCTAGGATTGACAAGAGGTGGGAAAGCTGAGAAGTTCCCATCTCAGCCCTAGTTTTCCGAGCCCAGTCACTGCTGATGTTTTCCTCATTTTCTGGACATGTGCTTTGCGTTATTCAGGTGGTAGCATCCCTCATTTGCAGCCACTTATCCTCTTCCTTGATCGGTAGTCAAAGGATCTATCTCAGACAGGTTTTATATGAGCTTTTCTTGTCAGACCCTGCCTGCAGCATCCTGGAAGGAAAATTCTCTGAGAGGTGAGGATGAAAGTGCCACCTCACACGAGAAGCCTTGAGAGACCAGCAGATTCCCCAAGACACGCCGTACCAGGTAGGTGGCTTTATGAGCAGCTCATCCAGAGCATCTCTTCTTCCAGTATGCTGTTCTGTGATGCGCACATAAACCAAGGCTGTCCTCCTGCTTTGTACGTCTGACTGGAGCAGCTCTCACTTCAGAGACAGCATTGGGCTGGCGGAGGGAGAGATGAAACGCAGAAGTTGTTTTGGACTCCAGCTTCTAACACTCTCTTTGGAGCTGAATCCTCCTTGCTGGTGCAACTTTGGCCTGATTTTACACAGGGTTTCTCGATTCTCCCTCTCATCTGCTTCAAACATGGGATTAGGCGAGGCATTCAAAATCGGGAACAACCACCAAAAAACCGCCTCAGCCACTGAATAAGCAGACACAGGCCTTCGCAGGGTGAAATCAATTCCTGTTAGTATTCTGCGCAATGCAATAGAAGCAATTCTACTTAGCTCTGCCTTAAATGCCACTGTATGTCACACTTTGCAGAAACTGATAGTTCCATTTTCAGCATATTGATCTCCAATTAAATCAATGATTTTGAGCAAGTTCAGCTGTCCGACCCACAGAGCAGACTTGAGATACCCGATCTGCAGCAGGTGCGTACAGAGAGGTCTGAAAACATAACCGGAGTTGTAGGAGATCGCGTTATGCAGCACACGCATGTGGCATCACCGGGGTCCAGGCCAAAAGGGATGTTTCACTTTGTTCATTAAGGAGCTGCTTTCTGCAGGAGCACCCAGAGGTCCTATCTAGCAGGAGCTTGGACGTGACCGAGGGAATCTGTTCAGTGATAAATGTGCATGCAGGATGTGGCCAGCAACCTCCTGGTAGCATTTTGAACAGCGGATGAAGGCCAACGAAGGAAAAGAGCTATTGAAGTGCGAGAAAAAATATGGCAAAGAACATAAAACTATTCAGGACTTCTTTCCAAGGCTGAGGGACTTGGGGCTTTTCAGGCTGGAGAGAGAAGACTGAGGGGGATCTTATCAATGCTTATAAATACTTAGAGGGCAGGTGCCAGGGGGATGGGAACAGTCTGTGTTCAGTGGTGCCCAGTGACAGGACAAGAGGGAACGGGCACAAACTTGACCATAGGAAGTTCCATCTAAACCTGAGGAGGGACTTCTTTGCTGTGAGGGCGGCAGAGCAGTGGCACAGGCTGCCCAGAGAGGTGGGGGAGTCTCCCACTCTGGAGCCATTCCAAACCCGCCTGGACGCCGTCCTGTGCCACTGCTGGGGGTGACCCTGCTCTGGCAGGGGGTGGCACTGGGTGAGCTCCAGAGGGCCCTGCCAACCCCCACCGTTCTGGGATTCTGTAACTATGAACAAACAGTTTTATCATCTGTCCCCTGCAGAAACACACAGACCCTCTTCTCACTGGGACCTTCTCAGCTTACGTAGTGGTGACAGCTGGAGAGCATTCCCATACAGGACATTGTTACTTATTGGGGTCAGCTGGGATTAATGACAGTATCTAACGAGAGACAGGCTGAACAATTACTGAGGACCATGTTGGGCACAGGGGACCTTTCCCAGGGAGTCTGTTGGTGGGACAATAGAAACGCAGAGAGCAAAAAAAAATTCCCATCTTGCTCCTTAGAGCAGGGAAGCAGATGATGCTTGAAAACAGGCTTATAAAGGTAAGTGAAATATCTGATGAGAAAGCTGCTTTGCCTCCTCCACTGGACAAACTGGGAAACAGAGCAGGTGGAAAACAGTGGTCTGGAGTTGGGTGAAGTGCTGCGGCTGCATTCAAGATGGCTGAGTCCTAGACACCGTGCTTTTACGTCCTTCATTCATATGCCCCTGATGCTCTGATGGGTTCTATTTATCAAGCTCCTTTGACAGTCTCCTCTGGACTTGGACTGTCAATTCGTCTCCTTTCATCTGCTTCAAGTTGCCTCCATTTTTTAAGAGCAGTCTGCCAGAGGAACATGTTCTGCAGAAATTTGTCACTTCTTCCCATCTGCCCACACGCCCCTCTGAAGGCGAACCGTGAAAGCGTGGCTCTGCTCTGTCGCCAGAGCTTTAATCTACGTGAGGCTTCTTGGTACAAAACAATCTCCTGGGGGGATGAAATTCCGTCTGCTGTGCACCACCCTTATCTGTCCTAGACACCTTACAGCATGTGTGGGGCAAGAGTGGTGACGTGGGTTTTGGGGGCTTAGGCAGACCTGCGGGGGAATGTGCTTTCTATGCTTCGGTGTGCTGGTGCGGCCCGTGAGGTTTGCTGGGACGTGGGCAGCCCCGGGGCAGGGAATGGCTCTTTTCCGAGTTGCAGAACAGATAGGTGATCACAGAGTCAGGACCGGTCCAGCACTGGGCCAAGGAAAACCAAGCAAGGAATGAACGATGGGCTTCCACCGCCCAGGGGAAGCTACACAGAAGGGGCTGCAGCCCGTAAGGGCTTGTTGGATTAGATGCAGCCTGAAAATGCCTGGCTGTTGGTGTGGCCTGGATCAATACTCTTATGAAGGTGCAGCCNGGTGGCAAGAGGATGGGGCCAGATTCTTCTCAGTGGTGCCCAGCAACGGGACAAGGGGCAACGGGCACAAACTGGAACATGGAAAATTCCGTCTGAACACGAGGAAAAACTTCTTTCCTTTGCGGGTGGCAGAGCACTGGCACAGGCTGCCCAGAGAGG
>RSEF01000020.1:1720448-1748304 GCA_003993805.1 Himantopus leucocephalus
GGCTATAAGGGCTGTGGAGCAGTTGTGGGTTCAGAGCTCTCTGTCTGTGCTGCTGCCTGATGGATGGACTCAAAATCTTGTTCTGAAAGTGGAAAACACAGTCCCTGTTTAGTGGTCATGGGGGCACTGCTGCCGTGATCTGAGTGCCCACAGCACTGACCATGGAGCTCTGGGGTTTTTTTAAGTTTCTATACTGCCCTCCATATGTGGAAGGCGATGGATAGGATGGAGAAGGCAGGGATTTTTTGAGCACGATGCTGCTTGGTTACAGCTAGAGATGCAGCTAGTGGGCAAATNCGCTGCCCATAGACCCCCCACCCCTGCCCACGCGCAGCCGCCGAGGTGGCCGCTCTGCATCTCAGGAGCTTTGCTGCCCTGCGGCTGCCTCCTCTTCCCAGCGCTGCTCCTCTTGCAGGAGCCTGTTTCTGCTGATCCTGTTCTTTCTGTTCCTGGTATATTTTTGTCGCTGAGTGGCTGAGTGGGCGAGTGTCGGTGTTTGTCGCACGAGCGCTATCTGTACCGTGCTCGCAGTGCAGGGGCTGCTATGGACTTGTGTGAGCGATGCTCGCTCTCCATTGCTTCCCCAGCTCCTGAAACAAATAGATTAGCACCCGGTCTTCCCTTCTGTGCTGGAGCAAGGATAGTTGAGTTACATTTCTGCAGTGACTTCGGTGAAAGGGAAAGCTATTAATTGAGGCTATAGCTGGCAAATGTTGCCCGGCAATGCAGTTTACGACAGCCATGCTGCAGGAGTAGTGGAGACCAAAATGTACCTGGGTCTACATGACGTATTCCAAAGGTTATACGTGAAATACAACCTCTGTAGGAGTCATTGTCTCTGTTCATCTCTTTACAGAACTTGTTCTTCTCTTTTAATGTCCCGCCCCTTGGAAATGTGATTAAGTATGAATTTGAGTGTTTTATCTGCATTTCCTCTTCCCTCCAAGTGACTTTCTGATCATCTTGGTTGCATTTTGGTTTAAGAGTTGGACTTGCAAATTCTATGCTACTTTTTTTTTTTTCCTTCCCTCTAACTTTTCTGTGATTTCTGGACACTGAGTGTAGGCAGATGCTACGCGGGATCCTTTCCCTTGGCTGGGCACTCATATATCCCCATTTAGCCCATGTGGCAACGTAGTCTGCTGCACTCAGGTGATACCTCTTGGTCTGTGAGCATCAAGGTGCTCAGCTCACCCTTCTGTCTGCTGTCTATGCCACACAGCAAGGAAAAATTTATCAGGGCTGGAAACAGGAAAGATCGCTGAGTTTTATTCAAACAGGCTGTTTGAAAGCTTGCCTTAAATATTTTCTGTTGGGGTAAGGGTGGGAAATGCCTGGAGGTGAGTAGCAGAGACTCGGCGTACATGGCAGCTGACCTTATTTTCAGCATGTCACTGACCCTGGAAACTTTAAGAATGAAAGACACAGGAACTTGTAAAGATTTGTGGTGTCCGAGGGGCAGACTCTGCCTCAGAAAGTTTCAAGGGGGTTTTCTCTCTTCACATCTCCTGCCATCAGCTAAGTCTGAAAACGTTTGTGTTCCCCTAATTGTCATGCCAACTAATATAGAAATAATAGTGAGACAGAGGGCATCAATGGGATTCGGTGCTTGTGTTTGCCAGCCAAAAGGTACCCAGAGTGTCAAACCTCAGAGCTG
Source organism: Himantopus leucocephalus (assembly GCA_003993805.1). Lineage (NCBI taxonomy): Eukaryota > Metazoa > Chordata > Aves > Charadriiformes > Recurvirostridae > Himantopus > Himantopus leucocephalus. Next base: position 1,722,106 of record RSEF01000020.1, read on the forward strand.
AGCCATTTTAGAGAGGAAGAAATAGCAGAGTAAGATGGAGAGCTGATCCTTGCTGTGGCTTGACTTCTACATCCGTGCCACTGCTCTGGTTTCAGTTTTGAATTCGAGTCAGAAAACCATGGTTGAGATTTGGGCCACCTTCTTCTCTCTCTCTTCCCCCGACAAAGATTCAGAAAGACAGCACTAAAATGTACTTCATTAACTACAGGAATAAGCTGCAAAACTGAATTCAGGGGAGTGAAAGATCAGCAGAAGCCACTACCTTGAAACACAAGGGACTGCCCCTGTATGCCCCCAGGAATTCCTGCCACTCGGGGGACGGTGGGGGACCCCACAAGTTCTGGCCTTGGTACAGCTCCACAGGAGCAGACGGGAGGCCCAGGGTGCAGGGGGAGCTTGCTGAGATGGGGGTAACTCTTTGACTGTCCTTCATGAGGATTTTGGAGGGGATGGGATGGACTTGGAGAAGAAGAGGAGATGTGTTTGAGGGAGGAAATAGTAAGGGGTGGGTGGGAAGATTGTCTTTCTGTGGACTGGAACCCAGGGTGGGTGGTGGTATGTGGGGGCATTCAACCAAAAGGGACCACTGCAGTGCTCTCCTCAAAGGGGAGAGACAGCTGGAGCACCAGTAAGGTACAAATAAAAGAACAGGCAGAATAATTACTGGTGGCATCCAAACGGGAAACTGAGGCAAATCTGTTATGCATCATCAAAGGGTGCTGCCAGTGGAGGTCTACTCTGCAGCTGCTTAAATAGTACGAAGAACAGACAAGTGTGTGCCGGCCATAGCGGTGCTCAAGCTGTGCCCAGCTTGACTCTGCTCGGAGCTGACTGTGGTACAGCTGCAGCACGGAGAATTTGTCTCTCTGCCATACCCTGCAAGCGTTCGAAGGGTCCTCTTGTTGGTCTCCTCCATGGACCAGCACAGCAGATGCTGAGGTTTGGACTTTCTCAAGCAAGAAGCGGTTCTGACCAGCTGGTGTGACTTGCAGCGTGTGCAGAGCCGCAGATGGTGTCCGTGGTACATAGCTCAGCAACAGAGCCAGGAGGACTCCAGACAGCGGGCACAGCCCTATCTGCCCCTTGTTTTGTACACAGTGTAAAAAATCAGTCAAAACGGGGATGATTTACGCACAGAGCTAGGTTGGATCCTCCTCCAGTGCAGGATATTTACAAGTCTGCCATTATCTTCCAGTTGAAGAGTCGTGCTGGGAAACAAGAAGTCTGGGCTAAATCAGCAATGGATTTTGGGTGAGACGCTGTAACTGATGTGCTGTCTTTCTGCTAACATGCAGACAGTCCCTACTGTTTCCTTAATCTTTCCTCAGTAGCTGCAATACCAGTGTAGATGCAACGTGTTGTCAGTGGCCGTGCAAAACTCGCAGGAAGGCGGCTGTGGGGTAGTGGGTCAAAATGGCACGGCCACAGCGAGCTCTGTGATATCGGTGAGACCTGGAAGGCTGATTCCCTTTGCTTCGCTCCTCTTTCTCCGTTCCCCTAAGAGTGTTTTGTTTAGAAATCCAGCGAACAGCAAACACAGCCCAATTTGCCCAGTTGACTAGGAAACGGATATTCCCAGAGCCTGCTCTCACATAAATGACCTGCTAAAAATAGCTGTGGTTAAGAGCGGGTGAACAATACTGTTGCGAAACCTGTCTGTTTTAGTAACTGCAGCTCGCCGGTCTTGGGGGCCGAAGTATTTGGGTGCGTTACCTCTGTTGGAGAGCAGCGAGAGGCAGGGATGGTGTTGGCTTCCAAACTAAGGGCCGGCCGCTCTTCAGCTTTTATTTGGATATATGGTTAAACCTCTTTGCAACTACGCTACCCTCTCGCACAACTCAGCAGGCCAAGCAGGGCTCTCGGTGATCCGACGGGAGCTCTTGAAGGAGCTCCGAATTGTCTGTGCTGTGTCCAGCAGTGTAGGAGATGCATTGGACTGGGGGGTTTTGAGGTGCTCCCGTTGCTGTAGTGTTCATAATTCTGGGGTTTGTTGGCATCTGACAAGATAAAGCTGGGGTCTGGTGGAAAATGGGGGGTCTTGACTTGAAAACTGGGGCAACTGGATTTGTTTGGCTTTTTCCTATCAAGTTCTGCAAGTGAAATGGCTTCTGGTGTGTCGCCAGAAAAAAAAATGTTTCTCTAGATTGTAGTTGTTGTGCTTTTAGGAATGGAAACTTCTGTGGTGCTCTCTGGCTGTTCAAAAGAAGCAAACCTGCAGACAAATCTTTCTTGATTCCTTTTTCGTGGCTCTGCCCAGCACTTTCTCCTTCACGTCTTGATGCAGACGTGCAGAGGAAAGGTCGGGAAATGCTGCGCTTGAATCCTTCCCCGGCCACCATCTCCCTCTCCCTTTTGCTCTCCGTGGGTGATGTGCTCGTGTGTCTGATGGGACAGATGTCACTCCACGGCTAGTTTTTGCACTGATGCAAAATCTGAGTGTGATGTATGCAACAGAAGACTACTACTGTGATTTCTTTGCATTTTAGGGAACTTGTAGCATGTCCAGGACTCGTCTTTTTTCAGCAGTTGTGTTTGAGGTCTGCTGTAGGTGCTGAGATAATTCTGACTACCCTCTTGGATGTATTCCCACTTATGCACTGTCCCCTACTCAGGATGTCTCCTGGCATCTCTGTTCCCCTCATTTGCAGGCAAGGGAAGCTGCTGTGAGGGCGTCTGTGAAGATGCCTGGATGTCAATAAGCTGCCATGGTGATGGAGTACAGAACTAGCTCGGGTGTGCGCAGCAAATAAACAGTGCTCGTGGAGGCTCTGCGGAGCAGATCAGTCACCCCTCTCCTCTGCCGTGCCTGACATCTGTCCTGGGTTTTCAAACCAGTCCTCTTCTAAACAACTTACAGGACACCACAGAATGATAACTGCTTAAAAAAAAAAAAAACAAAAAACAAAACAAAACACCACCCCCCCACCCCCCCCAAAAAAAAAACCCAGCAGAGCAGGAAGACCTCTGTACGTCCCATTTTAGACTTCCCTTTGCTTAGAAACAAACTAGATGGTGATACTGAAATCAAATGTTTATTAATGGAAGTGGACTGAGGACAACGTAACTGAGCAAATCTGAAGTGCTGACTTTCTCACGGAATGCTGGTCATAATGGTTATATCTAAAGGGTCTGCCCTGGGATAAGGATGCAACTTTAAAAGGTGACTCACAAATTAACATAACCACTGAAGGAACGTAAGAATTATCAGGCTGGATCAGACCCTTCTTGCTTAGATTTATATTGTCATTTAAAACCAAAAGTAGCTGCTTCAGAGCAAAGTACGAGAACTTAATGGAAGCAGGTATGGAAGAACTCGCCCACACATTTTATCTTCCCTGTCTTTAATGATTAACAATTAGCTTCATGTCTGATGAACAAGGCTGAATACCCCTTCCACAATACTGTTGTTGTAATTGATACCTCTGAGCATTCTCTGTTAATGTAAATGTCAGGACTGCTTTCAAATCTCAAGGTTTCACCTGTCTTGATGAGCACTGACTGTGCTCAAACTCACTTGGGATAAGATACGGGGACAGAGTGTCTGGCATCCTTTTGCATCCTTGAGCATTCCCACCTGCACTGTTTTCTATTGTGGATATCAATCAGCAGAACTCTTCAATTTTCCTAATATACTGGCACCCACCCGTTCCTTGCTTTAAATAAAAATATTTACAATGAAATTATTTGTCTATCTTTGAGCAATTATCCTGTCCTTTTTGGTTTATGCTTATGAGCATTTTCTCAGTCTTTTATTGTTCTATGAATTCTTGCCATCTCTGTTGTCCCCGTTTTGAGCCAGGATGACCACTACAGTTGTAGTATTAAATTAGACATCTGTGTGTCCAAAGACATGGTAGCTTCCTTGAGAGAGTCAGATGATTTTGCAGTCTTGTCTATTCTCTGACTGCTGAAGATCTCAACCTCCTTGCTCTGCTCTGGGGCATTCTCATTACTTCATGTTCTCCTGTATAGTCTGTCTTTATTCTACGTACGGAAGAGTCTTTGGTTCCCCCCCGCCTTCAGAAGCCGAATCAGGGAATCTGCAATACTGTTCTCTGATGGTGAGGCTGAGCTACACGAGAGCACTCAGAGGGAACAAACAAAGGAGCGCTGTCGATTGAGGAACCCCCCTGTGTGAAGCTGCCAGGTGTATCTGCACCAGAGAAAACTCAGCCTGGAACAATCTCAGAAAAAGGATGAGAGGAACAAAGTGATTCCTGCCCAAGCCTGGAGGAAAGCTGGAGCTTGGTGCTGCATGGATGGGGGAAGCATTGGTTTAATTCTGTATTTCACACTCAAACCCCTCTCAGCATGTAGTCACGCTGGAGAGCTTGTCCTCCTGGGCTGTGCTCGGCACGTGGATCCTGGTGGCTGAAGGAGCATGGCAAGAAGCGCAGTGGGGCTCACAGTGCATACCCTGGGAGAGTCTGATACTGCGGTCCTGCTCCAGCAGTGGAGGTGGTCTCTGGATCCCCAGAGCTACCTTTGCTGCTACTCTTGCTGTGAGATTCTGCTCTGGATCCTTACTGCTGTACTTCCAATTTATGCACCTTATTAAATCAGTCCCTGTTTTCTCTTTTCCCTGAGAAGGCTCCTTGCTCTTCTCGTCTCTGGGAATACACTTTCCTTCCTGGATTTCACGTAGATTGATTTCTTTCACCATCACAGTCCCATTCCTGTGCTGAGCTCTAGTTTCTGTTGATTATCCAGCTGAGAAATAGCAGGAGAGGAGTGGAAGAGGACCAGCGGCCGGCTCATTTTGAAGCCCAGATCCAACTTGCAGAACTGGAAGATATGAATCATTTAAGTAGTGCTTCATCAGTTTTTTTTAAAGCTTTCTACTTTGAAAGTATCCTGTTTAAAAGTCAAGAGAAAGAGCTCCAGCCTTTTGCAGAAGGAGTCGGTGAGTGATATTTGCCATCAATCTCTGTGCTCAGGAAAGCTCCTTCAGCTGCGAAGGAGAGTTTCGGAGGGCACGAGGATGGCTGAGCATGGAAGGGACGTGTTATACCCTCCCCAGGACCAAGCTGTCCTGCCTGTGCATACACAGTGATTGTGCAGAACAACNCCCCAGAACCAAGCTGTCCTGTCTGTGCATACACAGTGATTGTGCAGAACAACGTTTGTCTCTGCCTTCTCATGTACATTTCTCTGACCTATAGCAAGACCTGCACTCACAGCAGGTTTGGCTTTCTTCTGCCCAATTAAATTGTCTGCCGTACCAGGAAAAAATGGGAGAGCCAGAAGGATTAGGTGCCATTATTCTGCCATGCTCAGTCATGTGGAGTAGTGTGAGTTGTATGGGAAGTTGGCTGGGGATGCTTTTGGAGGAACACCGTGTTCTCTAGTTGTAGAGATCCTGTTTGAGACATAAGCAAGGCCATAGAGAAATGTGAGGTAAACTTGGGAATTCCACTTTTTTCAGTGCTTCTGTTGCTCAGTTTTGGAATAAAACCTGAGTTTTTATTTTGAGTTTTTTATTTTGGTGAAGGGTCTAGAGCACAAGTCTTATGAGGAGCGGCTGAGGGAACTGGGGGCATTCAGCCTGGAGAAAAGGAGGCTGAGGGGGAGACCTTATTGATTGCTACAGCTCCCTGAAAGGAGGGGGTAGCGAGGGGGACGTCAGTCTCTTCTCCCAACTAACAAGCAATAAGATGAGAGGAAACGGCCTCAAGTTGTGCCGGGGAGGTTCAGATTGGATATTGGGAAAAAATGCTTCACTCAAAGGGTTGTCAAGCATTGGAACAGTCTGCCCAGGGAAGCGGTTGAGTTTAAATACCTGGGCGTATTTAAAAAGCATGTAGGTGTAGCACCTGGGGACGTGGTTTGGTGGTGGACTCGGCAGTGCTAGATCTGCGGCTGGACTCGATGATCTTAAGGTCTTTTCCAACCTAAACGATTCTGTGATTCTAAAACCTACGCAGCCATGTGAAAGGAACTACCTGTTTCTGAAGGTCTTTAGGAGTGCTAGGACAACTGAGGCATATTAACATCATGGAATAGAAATGCGTGTGCATGGAGGCTGGTTTTGACAGGTCACTTTGTAGGCAGTCATGGTGGCTAGAAACACTACTTCTTCACCCAGCTGTGCTCTCACAGATGGTCTGCTTTCCAAGGGAGTATATGGAAAGTGTAAAGCAAGCGTTAAACTCTTCTGAAAGTCCTCCCTAACCACCCTTTTAACTGTAGTTCTGTTGGGATGCTGGCATTTTAACTCTGTGGCCCAAAACCTGAGTATTTTAGATGGAGACAAACAGAAACTATTCTTCTCTTGCCTTACTGACGGCATACATTTCAAATTGGAGCAGATACGGTACTTTTTTTCAGACTCTGCCTGTCAAGTGGAAGAACGTTGTTTGAACCGCTTTAGAAAAATCAAAATGTTTAATCTAGAAAAACTTGAACTGTAACATCAATGCATCCATCCCCCTTTTCCTTTCCTTGCAGGACTAGCTGCTGCTGCAGTGGAAGTCCATGTAGGTTTGATTGTTCTAAAATAGCGTGTTTGGCGAGAAAATTGTTTCTTCCCAAATATTAACCTTTCTTTCTTTGCTTGCATCTATTGGTGACAAGCTCACACTGACTCATAAATTACTCCCATTTTCTTCACTGAGATATTTTATTAGACTGATTTACTCCCCATGAATGAAATCTAATAACCTTTAAAGAAGTCACGTGCTGGTGTGTGTGCTGACACCAAACAGCCACGTTATCGTGGTGCTACGCCCTGGTTCCATCTTGATTCTGCTCAGCAGTTTTGCCTTTTATCACCTCATGTAGCTCTTGCCTGGTTTTGCCAGAAATGAGTTTGGTCCAGTCTGGTAACTCCTGAGGCTTCTTCTGTTTCTTCTGCAAAAGAGGAGAGTCTAATGCTCCCTCACGGTATGTGAGGGACTAAACCAACTGCATGAAGTCCTCAACCCTCCATTTTAATAGTTAAGGCCTGTTTACATCTTGTAAACAAGATTTCATAGTATTTAAAAGAAAATAAATCTCTTTAGTGTTGAATATTCATACTTTATGGAAATAGCAAGTCTCTTCTTGTTTCCTAAGTTCAAAGCCTTGGACATCCCGAATTTGAGACTCCCACAGAGCTGCTACCGTTTGGGAGAGAACAGTCTCCTCCTGAGTTTGACACTTAGTATTTCACTGATTATTTATTTATTTATTTTTTAAACTTGTTCCTGTGTTGGGAAACAGCAAAGACAGGTACTTGCTATCCATTTCTGAGCTCTCTCAGGACTCTGATCAACCTGCTGTTTATTTCATTTCTAAGGTAAACTCATGTTTTCGTTCTCTCTCTGTAGGAGAAAAAAAAAAAAATCATTCCCATTTCTGCTCTGTGAATCTCTGCCAAGCCTGTGCTGGCGGTTCCACAGGGCTTGGTGGACAGCAGGCAGGTCCCGATGAGGTTAAAGATGCTGTTTTGCGTAGGAGCATTGTACAGCTTAGTAATATTTGCCGTTTATTGCATACACTAAATTCCTGTTGGCCCCAGAGCCAAAAATACGAAGTGTTAAAATAAAACTTGTAATATAGCATTGGACTCTGTAGTAATAAGACATATATGGTATACACCAAACAAACGACTGATTTCAAAGCTGTGTCTTAAATATGACTCTCCGCTGGGCAGCCACATCCAAATTAAAACATTGTCATCCCTCGAGCTTGGCATGGCAGGGCTCTGAGCAGTGGTTGAAATCTATGATGTAGCCCAGATCTTTATAAAATCAGGATTAAAGAGCTATAATGATGAAGCAGGGTTGGGATTCTGAAGCATTCGCTTGTTTCAAACCTCAACATACTGCCTGCAAAAACGTGCCCTTTCTCAAGCGCTCCTCTCGATCTCTTGCGTCCTCCGTAGAAGGCAAGGCGCTGTGGGGGAGATACCACCACGTTCAGCAGATGTCTGGGCTTTCTGCTTTGTTAAAATCTGTTAAATATTCACCCATTATTATAACATGCAAATTCCTTGGCTAAGAGGAGAAGGAAATGCAGATTTCTTTTCTTTTTCACAATCATCTTTGCTAGTCATAGGGCAGTTGGAATAATGTGTTCTCTTTCAAATGAAAACAAAGGCATAAAAATAGATCTTCCGAGCCTAGAACAGTGGCGAGAAGATCTTTAAATAAAACCCCTCAGAATACTCTATTTTCAAATTTGCTGCTTCAAATAGATTCATCATCTTGCCTTCTCTCCAGAAGATGCTTTTATCAGATATAAAGCTAAAGGACATTTAGTCAGAAAACCTTTCGTGGTGTTTTTTGAACAACTGACTGTAATACCTTAGCCAAGATCAGACGTCTGTATGTGCGTATGTATATACAGTTTTCGTTGCAGTTTTCACTGGGTGCAGTTGTCTTCGTTCCTGGCCCCTGCTGCTAAATTGCTGCAGAGAAGGCTGCGCTTTGTCGCTATATGAAGTGATTCCAAATAACCCACTGTCTACGGTAGTAACTATTTTTCTTTAGGGGAAGCCCCTTAGCTAGAATGTGAAGCAAACAAACAAACCGCTGCCGAACTCTCTTGTGGATGAAAGAGGAGGAAAATCTCAGGTCTTAATTGTTGTGATGAAATTAATGTGTTTTCTGTGCAATGCCCATCACCTTATTCTTTTGTGCTGTGGGTGAGGGTGTGGGTCACCGGAGCAGGCAAAGGGGCTGCTGACCACTTAAGACTAGGTGTCCTCATGGTTGTCAAGCAGAAGAGCAAACATCCTCAGGATTCAGCCTTCAGGAAGGCAAAGCCATCGCAGAGTTCACGGCCCGGAAGGCTGAGTACCTGAGTGTGTAAAGCTGCATCCTTGAGTCGTCATTAAGCACACCGGTGACCCAAATGTACATCTTGATTCCTGAAAATGAGATATTTTTATTTTTTTTTTTCTCTGTGGCTAATGAGTTACCATGGACGTGTTAGCGCCTGCCCAGTGATGATGCCGACTCCTCTTTGTAATTCGCTTCTGCTCAAGGAAAATCCTGGATCTGAGCAATGGACTAGGCCAGAGAAATAAAAGCATTGCCAGGTTGGCAGCTAGAATTTCACACTCGAGCAGATTGTTGTTGCCATTCCAGCAGCGGGCTGGCTTGAGTACGAATGCTGGAGCTCGGCAAATCTAGCTCTTGGGTTCTGGCTTCTCCACAAACCCACTGTGTGAATTTTGGCAACTTGCTTAATTTCCCTGAGCACGATCCAAAACCCGGGGAAGTCAAGGAGAGGCTTTCCTGGAGCTTAAATACACTTCAAATAGGCTCTTTAGGTTTCTGTTTCTAGTCTGTAAAATGGTAAATGCACTCTCTCTCAGACATTGGTTGCAAACCCTGAATGACAGGGACTGTTTCTTACTGTTAGCACAACAGAGCCCTGCTCCTGGTCGGCGTTCTGTAATTTGAAGGTGAACGTAACCCGTGACCACCCCACAGATACAGGAGCTCAGCTGGGTGGCAAGCGTCATCCTTCCAAATCTCATGCTGCTCACGTATGGGGAAAAGTAAAGCTGATTCCCACTGTCCAGAAAAACAATTCAGGCAAAACTAAAAACAACAGGAGAGAGGGGTCAGGCACTTCTGTTCTTTATGGCTACCGTTTGGCTTCTGCTCATGGATGCTACCGACCCACAGGAATGATCATGTTCATGCAAACATTTCCTTTTCTCTGTTTCCTGTATATTTGTCGGCAACAGAAGTGCTAACGGGGCCCTCGTCACCTTCCCCAGGCCTCGATCTGCACTGCTTGTCGGGAGAGCTGGGTTTCCATTGATTTCGGCAGCACGGCGTCTGGCCCGGCTGCTCGTTGGGACCCCGGGAGCGCAGCGCGGAGGTGTAAAATCCTTCCCTGCCAGGAGGCCAGGTGGCTGCAACAGCCCCATCCTCTGCCCTGCCAAGCAGTGCTTGCTAATTACTGAGCAGGTCACGCGTCCTGAATAGAAGGGCTTGGCTGGCTTGTATTTACCCACTANNCAAAACCAACAAACCCAAACCCCACCACCCAAAGAGGGTCATAATTAGTCTGTTTGTAGGGGGTTGCACTGGTGGGGAAGAACAAAGACAGAAAGAAGGGTTCCTGCAGGCATCCCCTGGTCTGTAAAAGGCTTTTGCTTACATAGGCAGCATGACAGAGCTTAGCACGGCACCCTTCATGTCAGAGCTGGATTCCTTTTCTGCTCCGCGGTGCTCGCCATCAGGTAATGACAAAGCTGTGNTCCTGCATGTCAGAGCTGGATTCCTTTTCTGCTCCGCGGTGCTCGCCATCAGGTAATGACAAAGCTGTGAGTGCGTTTGCGCCGCTGCCCGGGAACCAGGCAGAAACTCTTGTTTCTCCCTGCTTTCCTCCCTTGCTTTCCATCTTCTGCAGGAATCCACANGCTTTCCATCTTTTGCAGGAATCCACAATTAAAAACGTCTTCGCGCACCTCCCGCACAGCCTGGGGAGCGGAGCTGCACCCAGAGGTCTGCCGTGCATTCCTGCAGCACTCAGTAAATATCACGGTAGGGGAGAGCCAAGTGGTACTCATTCCCCAGCAAGTCACAGGGCTGGGGACATTGGTTGCACGCCAAGTACGTTAGAATTCAAGTCCCCTTCTTATAGAAACTGGCCATAAAGGAGACCATGACCATGCTGCTCCTACAAGGAGGCTGCAGCTGGGAGGCTGAGCTGGTGCTGGTGTCTCAGGCTGGCCGGCTGGAGTTGCATTTGTTTGATCACATACGGATTTGGGTCCAGATGCTGGAAACAGTGGTGTTATCCAGGACAGGAGTAGCTCTGGGATGCATCTGAGGTGGTTTGGATAGTTTGGATGACAGATTTTTGGGTTCTTTAGTGGCCAAGGAGAGGATTATGTGGGACTGGAGGAGGTGGGAGCTGAGGTTCAACTCTGAGGTGGAGGATTAGGGAGGAACTGGGATGGAGAGGCATGGGGAGTTAAAGGCTGTGGGCAGGAATGGTTAGGAAGGACACCATGGGGACACTTTTATGTGTCAGTATCGAACCAGGGCTCAGCATGAAGGTAAGGACCGCTTCCCCCGTGCTGTGTGCCTCTGTTTTGCTTCTGGTAATTGAGTCGCTCTGGGCGTTCTGGCGCAGGGCTCCAGGTGTGGTGCCTGAGTAGGTACATGCTTTGCAACGGTGAGAGACAGACAGAAAGGATACGAAGCCATGCGGTTTTGTGCCTTTAACTACAAAAGTCTTCAGGTCACCATGTGGCCTAGCCAAGAACAAGCAGGTTTCTCCAAACTCCTAGTGTACTGCTGCAGCAGTTTATGGCTCCCATGAACTCTGCTCACTTAAAAAGTGTCCGTGAAAGCATTTCTCAAGAAAAGTCTTCCTGGCATATTTTAATGGAGAAGGAGTGAATGTATTTATTTTAAGATGTGCACTAGAGATCTTCTCCACGCTTGGTGGGGAATTGTTGCCCACCACTGTGATATAGAAGAGAGAAAATGCACTTTTCATTGTGAACTCCCTATTACTCAGTGAAAGACAAATCTGTGCCCGAGAACACCCACTGCATTCAGCATAATTTTGGACTCTCCAGGGAAGCTTATAGTTCAGATGGCTTTTGCAACTCTGTTCCTGAGGTCAAATCTAAGGTTGTACAACATTCACTGGCTTCTGAAAAATGTACATTTAGGATTCTTTTTGCTCATTGGCAATTTTTATTCTTTCAGTGCTACCATAAGTTCCATTAACCTGGAGTTAAGCTAAGGTTATGCTGTTGGATGAGCATAATAAAATGCACTACCTTGGCTACAGAACGTATTTCTTTTGTGGTGCTTTAAGAGGTCTATAAAGCTGTGATTAAATGATGTCTAAGTTTAGCTCTTCTGCAGTGTTTTGCTGAGAGCAGAATCAAAACCTTGTTGGGACCTTTTCTTTAACACGCCACTGTCACAGCAAGATGCAGAACCATCGGACCTAGCAACTCTGCTTATTTTAAGCCAGCAACAGCTGAGGTGCCAGTAGTCCCATTGCAAATGCTCGTAACATGATGCTCACGTAAGTAACAGCCCAATTCACTCTGCGGTTCTGGGGAATGTGTTGGTCTGTGTACAGGGAGCAGCTGGCAGTGGAGGGAGGGCTGAGAAATGCCTCGCGAGTGAGCTGGGCTGAGCTGGGCGCTTTGAAAGGCACAAGCTGTGCAGAGTTTATTAAAGTGAAACAGCTGCATGCAAAAGAAAAAAAAATGAAGAAGAAGGAAAAAAAGAAAAGAAAGTGAGGAGATATTTTGTCCAACCCAGTAGATACTCGTGGCTGGTTTAGTGGAAGAGCAGCAAGATAAATCTTGCTTCTTTTTTAGTGTGTTGTTTTGTTACTGAAGTCCTTCAGCTTCCTTGTGGTTTAGTGGGAGGAATTGGTTCCCCTTGGACCAAACCTGTCCCTGAGGTGCCGCAGAGCCAAGCCAGTGCAACGCTCGTCTCGGCTCTGCGTGCCATTCATGGCCACCACACTGCAGACAGCTTCTGAGGGGACACATTCATGTAGAGAAGAAGGGTCACGTCCCAGTCAGGGCAACAACATACTTTTTCAGGGAACTTGAGCACAGCGGTTGAGCAGTCATGAAAAATCTCTACCACGTTACTGCGTGAACTGCCAGACGTAGCAAGGAGCTGAAATCTGCAGTTGGAGAGGGTTGGTGGTGAACACCAGGGGCTCAGGCTTGTGCAGCCAGAAAACTTAAGCAAGACTTTCTCCTGGAAGTGAACAGAGCAGTTGTCTTTGAGGCTGAAACAGTAGGACTTGTTGCTGTGGTGTTATTTTAATAACAGGTTGTGTAACTTCACCTTGTTCTGTACTCCAAAGTCCTGGCTGGGAACAGGAACGGTGCCATAGCACGAGCCTAGAAGCAAGAAGCCTTGGAAACTTCCCAGGAAGGCTGGTGAATCAAAGATGTGCAGCTTAATATAGAGATAGAGTTTAAATGGGTAGCAAACCAGCAAGGTCTTAGACACAGAGTCCATCTGAATTCCCGGTATTACTCACTTTTGTGGCTTCCTTTCCCTCAAAAGAGGCAGCTGTGTAAGGATCTCTTAATCTGGCAAAGAGAGGGGTCATCAAGTGATTCCCGTAGGAGTGATTTGCCCGTGTGTAGCCAAGGGCTATATCTCATAAGACTGAATCCCCATGGTGCTGTATACTTGAGACCGTCCTTGCCCAGCGAGTGAAGAGTCTGTATGCCCTGTACGATGGGAAAGGGGACCTGAAGGTACAGGAAAGGACAGTGACTTTTGCATGGTCACAAGCAGAGGAGCGGCAGAGCAAGGCAGAAAAATAGAGGGGACTTCACATCATGGGTCTGTCCCAAGGGCAATGAGCCAGCAGGCTGCTTCCAGTTGCAAGGACAGGGAGGGGAAGGGCAAAAAAGGGAGGTCCCCTTCTCCTGCTTCATCTGTACTTGGGCAAACAGTTCTGTCCACCTTAGTCCCAATGCTGACACCCCATCGCTGCCTTTGGAGCAAAGTCTTCTAGTCTCTGAGGTGTTTGCAGTGGAGACCTGCTTCACAGAGCATGTCTAGCCACGTGCTCTAAATCTTTCTCCTTTCAGCAGAGCCAACAAATCATTTGTAAGTAACTTCTAGCCCCAGGAGTGATTCCCTCCAGTCTCCATGAGAGCTCTCAGTGTTTTAAACTGAGCAGTAAGCATTATCCACACGAAAATCTTGAAATCACAGTTACTGTGTGGGATGTGAGAGGGACCTGCCAGGTGCAGGTCATGGTCATGCTTTGCCAAAACTGTTTGAACTCAGGACCTTGTTACCAAACACACGCTTGCTGGGGCAGGTCACTCTTTTCACTACATTTTCCGCTTTCATGCGGCTTAAGATGGGAGGCTTGAAAGAAACATCTCTTTCAAGTGAACCTCCTCCTGGAATACTTAGCTCAGCCTCTAAATAGAAAACTCACTTAATTGAAAAGGACTTTGTGTTGCCCCCGTAAAGCTTTCATCTAATGCCCTCCAAGTGCACCAGGAGAAATAGCAAGGCAAATTATCTTATGAGAGCATCGCAGAGATTGAGAGTTGTAATTGTCAGCCCATCCACAACTCCCTGTCACTTAGCTGAGCTGCTGGTCCAGCAGACAGGGAAGAATGGAAGTGTTTTCTTTTCTGTCCTCCACAAGGACCTGTTCCTATGGAAAGCAAACCGCTCCTCTCGTGGAGAACTGGCAAGATGGAGGAGGCAACAAGGTGAGTTTGCTGCTCTCTTGAACGAGGCAGGAACAGCCCCAAAAGCTAGCTGGTTTGGTGTCCACATCATGTCTAGGCATCCCCTTGTGGAAGGGAGCCCTGCTCACAATTGTGGACTTGTCCACAGGAAGACAGAATGAAAGAATGAGGTCTGACCTTGCCAAAAGATACGGGATAAGTCCTTAAGTACGCGTTCTGTTAGTCTGCCCTGAGGTGTTCTTGCAGCATGCTGTGGTTTTCACTGTGGTGCCTCGACAGTCATGAGTCCTCGCCTTGCATACTGAAATGTCGCCTGCCCAGAGGATGCAGCCCTGCATGGTGGGACCTCTGTCCGTGCTCCCTGCTGAAACTTCTGCAGGGTAGGATCTCCTCATGAGATACGCTTTGATGCAAAACAGAAACCTGCCAAAGGTCAGAACAGCTTCAGGATCTTGGAGAGCAGCTCGTAATACCATAATTCCTCTCTCTGGAACATATTGTGCAGCTTCTGCTTTTGACAAGTCAGTCCGAGCCATCCACTCCCAAGCAACTGAACAGAGGCTAAATGTTGCTCAGAGCAACGATACTGGTTGTTGTAAAGACTTGGTGGTGAGAAGAGATGGAGCCAACATCTTGTGGTTGGATGCTCTGAGCTTTGTAAGCACCCACTTCCATGTAGGAAGTAGGATTCCTAAGCATATTTCCTAATTTTCATATTTTAATGTAGGTCAAACTGTGGCTCGGGAGATCATATTTTGATCTTAACATTAATGCGCTTCAGAAGAGACAGTTGCTATTCAGCATGAGTGAATTATCCTATTGCCCCCCCGTTGTGTTTTGAGGACTGTCACTGTCCAGCACATTTTTCTTCAGTAATGCCACCTCCGTGGCTAGAAAGTCTCAATTGCAAGTCACATGTGTAAACATTTGGCTAGTCGTTTATCTAGTTTACAGTTTGTAAAGATGACATGTAATTTAAATAGTGTATGTAACGTAAAAATCCTAGTACTGATTTAGTAGCCCTATTATTCCCCTGTCAGCAAAATTAATGTTCTATTTGCACAAAGCATCAGCTCAGTCTCCCTATCTGCAGAAACAGAGAGGTTGGGATGCAGGCTGAGGTGTCTTGACAACTGAGAAGTATGTTGCACGCCAGCACCTGTCGCTGCTGCAAGCAGAACAGGCGTTTCCCAAGATTGCCTTGCATTAGAAATAGCACATCCCAATTACCAAGTTAGAAGGACAACAACAGAGTGGCAGACAGACTGAAGTGTTGAATCCACAGGCAACGATTTGCCCAGCAGTTGGCTCCTTTCCAATCAAATGGTTGAAATTTTTTGGTTTGAGCAGAGGAGCCTCGGGGAAAAGCACAGGAAGTAAAATATTAGCAACAAGCTCTGCAGAACCAGAAACAGCTCTCCTCTGTTTTATAACAGGAGGAAGGGAGATCCTCTCCCACGTTTTCCCCCCTTTTCTACATTGTGCTTTCCAACACACGTAGTCAGTTATAAATTGCCAGGGAGCGGCAGGAGCGGGCTGCTCCGCTGGGGAATAGAAGCCAGGAGTGCAGTGTGACAAGAAGGCAGGCAGGGGACAATGTCCTGCTGCAGTCCCTCAGGACCTGACCGTGAAGAGTGGGTCCAGCTGCAGTCACTAGGATCAACCAGTCATTTCCAGAGAGGTTTTTAGCGACAGATCCCTGGTCCAGCCAGGAGGCCAAGTCGGGATCAGCAAGACATGTGGCTGAGCATGGGCTCACCTGTAGTTAGCCCAGGCAGGGACCGACGACAAGGGCTTGAGCGCAGTGGGTGGCTTCAGGTCCTCACAGCTCTTTCCCAACAGCCTGAGACCTGGTTACAGCTGCGCCGTATCAGAGCCGGCTGTCGAGGACCAGCAGCCAGACACCTTGCGGGGTGCTTTTNCGACGACAAGGGCTGGAGCGCAGTGGGTGGCTTCAGGTCCTCACAGCTCTTTCCCAACAGCCTGAGACCTGGTTACAGCTGCGCCGTATCAGAGCCGGCTGTCGAGGACCAGCAGCCAGACACCTTGCGGGGTGCTTTTTTAGATACCGCTTTTGAACTCTCATAACGTTGGATCTCTCTTTCCAATACACTGGAGGGGTTGGGAGCACATTGAGGGAAGAACAAGGAGACTGTCCACGCAGGTAGCCTCGTCCTCAATGCAAATCACATTTCTCTACCTCTCCTTTCAGTAACCGGGCATATCCTGTGAACCAGCGTCCTGGTTTGAGCAATGCAGGACTCATTTCTCTTCTAATGCTTGAGAAAAACACACTTTTAGAAGACTCCAGTGTCTCAATCGGTGAAAATATGTACTTTATAGCCAGCTATGGTATGTGGGTTTCAAGGTCTAAGTGTTTTTGAGTTAGCCAGGTGCGGGGACAAGGAGGAGCAAGACCGGGGCACTTGACCCAAGCTGGCCAACAGGATTATTTCATACCATGAATGGCACATTCAATATAAATCAGAAAGTTTGCTGCGAATTTCTTTTTCCTTAATGGCTGTGATCCTGAGAACTTCCTGCCCTGGTGCCGGAGCCCCAAGCCCTTCCCTTCCTCACGAAGCTGTAGTGCTCACCGCGTCCAACATTTGCTGTCCCTGCTGGGTGTGCACAGCTTCTTCTGATAGTATGGGCTGAGTATAGTCCTCGTATATTTTGTATTTGTATCGGGATCATTATTGGTTCTTTAATGGTATTGATGTTAATTATTTAGTCTTATTCTAGTAAGTCTGTTTATATTTCAACCCTCGGGTTTCCTTGTTGTTTCCTGATTCCCCTTCCCAGGTGGGGAGGGATCATGGGGTGAGAGAATAATTGTCTAAACAACCATAAATTGTTGTGGGTTTCTCAAACCATAACAACCAGTTGTCTGGAAGAATGCATGGGCGCAGGGTATAGACGGCTGTAAATATTCTCTTGTGCGATGGCAGGAACCTGTAGGAGGGAAAATGAACTGTCAGCTTGAGAAGTGGAAGAACAAAGCCATTAATAAGAGCATCAGAAAAGACTGTGGAGCGTGGCACTGCAGCGTGGAATGGCTGCCAACAAGATGATATCTACTGCAGCTTTTCCAGAGGGCTCTAAGGCCACTAAAGCCTTTCAGCAGATACCCTTCGCCTTTGGATTGGCCCCTCCGCAGAAGCCCTGCGTTGATGGGCAGACAGATAAGGACCTCTCAGAATCAAATTGGACCCTTGTAACATTCTCTGCGCTTCTTCAAAAGTGAGGCTACATTTGAGCATATTCAAAAGGCATTCGTGGCAAGGCGTCTGTCCACTTAAACCTGGGATCATGAGATGGGCTGAGAAGAAAATGAAATGTTGTAGAAGAGCCAATCATTACAGCACATTAATTGGAGAGGAAACCAGATATTTGTATTTCTGGAGCCATTCAAGACTATAAACAGAGGAAAACTGAACCAGTTTGAACTGGTTTGCCATCTCTCTTTACATCCGAATTTTTATGAAGGCTCCCTTAATTATAAGGATTTCATAAAGCAATTTATTCTGCTACTTCTGTTTAGTTACCTGCATGTTTCTGAACTTTTTATATAGTCTTGGGTGAAGCTGTTCAGCCCCTGGAGTTGTGAAGCCCCGGAACAGGTTGATCGCAGGGGTTGTGGGATATATGTTCTTGGAGATTTTCAAAACACAGTTGGACAAGGTGCTGAATGACCTGACCTAACCTTGAAGTTGACTGCTTTGAATTTTTCTATGATTCCAAATTCTCTGTGCTACCATAAGACTAGAAAAGAGATGTTTTATTAAAAGCTGAAATGTTTATTCAGTCTTTTAAATCTGCACACTCAAGAAAGGAGAGATGATTTCTTTTTACTTGTAATACAATTCTGAGATTTCAGGACTAACTGATGAAGACTTCTTCTCTGCCTTCCTTTTTTTCAGTCCCCAAATGCTGTGATAAGGGCTTTGCAAACTAAAAACCCAGAAATTATTTGTTAAAAAAACAAGGAAAGTCTGGTCCTGGTGACCTTTCCTTTGGTCCTCAGAGGTATGTGTTGAAATTTCAAGCTGCCTTGGAAGCTGACTAGAAGGAGACACCCCAGGAGCTCAGTTCTCCTGGAAAGGCTCTTCGTGTGGGAGAGGAGAGAGGAAGGCGTTTAAGGACAGGAAAAGTGAGTCAGGGAAAAGCGAACTTGATCATCGGTCAAATCATGTTTAGGGTACAGTTCATTTCTGTCAGCGTTGTATCTGCCACTGGGGTTTACCTGCGCTAGCTGCATCGAGGGGAAAACCAGAGTGGCTTGTCTACCCTGGCTCTCTGGAGGAACCCTCCTGGGGGTGCAAGATGTAGGCCACAAAGTGCTTTTAGGCAAGACTGAAACCTGCTGAAATGAGCAAGAGGTGCAGCTGTGCAGGTCATGGCATCTACTTAGCTCTCCCTGACCTGATGGCGATCTGTCTCCTTGGGAGGTGCCTGTGTCCTCTAGAAAAGGAGCTGAGATGTGTAAATAACTGCTGGAGGCCGAGGAGTGTTGGATGGGAGAGCAAGGCACAGGCAGTGTGAACTGTTGGACAGAGGAGGTTTATGGTCTAATGCGTCAGGTAGAGGCAATTGTGCAGTGAAGATGGACCTGGAAATGTCTGAGTATGGTATTTGGAATGATACGGTTAGTGTGTGACGGTGATATGATTAATTAAACAATTAGTATATGAAACGAATGGTGTTTCCCCTTATGCCTAGCATGAAAATGGAGTAATTAACTAATAAAAAAAAAAAGTGTCATGGGTAAAAGAAAAAAAACACCTCAAACTGGAGAATCCATATCTTAACAAAACTGATATGTTGAAAAGCCGCCCAAGGGAAGAGAAGAATTCAATTTCTGGACTCCCTGTTTCCAGGAAGTCTAACCTCTCTACATGAAGAGTTCTTTGCAGCTGTACCTGTTGCCATGCTGCCTGAATGAAGGAACCTTGACAGATCAAGTCTTGTCTTGTATCAGCTCTGTGGGATGGGTGGGAGTGAGGAAGTTGGAAGAGGACACGCTGGAACACTGTTAATTCTGGTTAATGACCAAAAGCAGAGCATGGAAAAGCTGAAATGGTCAAGGTCCTTGACTGTGAGCCAGATGACAATGGAAGGAATACAGAAAACAGTTGTAAGAAGAGCCTGGATGATCTTTTAGAGAAATGGGGGTGGGGGAGAAAGCTTGAGAGAGGAAGATTCAAAATAAAGGCTGCCATCTGGAAGTAACTTAAAACGTCAGTTTTGCACCTCTTTTTCTGAAAATAACAACTCTGCAGAGACACTGCAATTTTATTTTTTTTTATACTTAATTTATGTTATTTTAAACTACCTCTGGATTTAAGCTTCTGCTGCTATTTCTTTGATTCAGTCCCAAAGGTGTGTAGAAAGCATCCACATGGGCATTAGGTTCTATAAGAAGTCCCATTAATGCCGATGGATCTACATCAGCACAAGCTCCTGCCAGGTGGACCCTTTTACCATTCTTTTGTGCAATATCTGTAGCTATTGAAGAAGATTCAATACAACAGACAAAGAAGCTGCCAGAGAGCCTGGCACTCTGGGTTCCTGAAGGACAGGGACATGTTTATAAATTATCCTCGTTAAATATAGCAGTCACACAGGGATAAATGGGCAGAAATTATCTAACTCCACGTAAGGCATCTTGGCTTGCTGAACACTGTCACTCACTTGCTGTGCTGTTTCGTTACTATGCTGCACAACAAGGGCTTCTGAAACGCATGGCAACATGGAAGAGAATATTTTTAAAGGTTCTTACTCTGCGCAACACTTCTCTCTATCCCTCTTTAGGCCAGCAACACCACTAATAGTAGGAAAGGTACCTGTTTTCGTACTCTGTCTTGTTAAACTCATGCTTATCTCTGCATATAGGAGATGTTAACTCGGCAGTGGAGTTCCTAGTAAAGCTGAAGAGCTGGGCACAGAGGTGAGCAAAGGAGAGCTTGGTGGGAAGGCATCCAGCAACTGAAGCAGAAGAAATGCGACTTGATAAATCCTTCATCTCCTACATCTTCCCAGAAACGTTTCTCAGCAACTTCCTTATGGAAAATTAAACTCTACTCTGGCAAGAAAAAAGCTCACGTAGCTTCTGTGCTTCAAGACAGCCTAACTCTGCCATTTATTGGGAACAGGAGAGCTTGCCGTGGCTTCTTTTCTTGGTTTGCCTTGTCTTGGAGCAAAATCAGACCAAGTAAAGCATCTTTCATCCTATCTGAAGATGTAGCCTGCAGGGTACAAGAGGGGAGAAACATCAGAAAACTAGTTAGGAGCTTCTAGGACCATCATCTTACTGCTGAGTGCTAATCTGCCATGTGAGGCTAGCCAAGATTACCATTCATGGGCGGTCCTTTGGGTTTGTGCCAGGTTCCCTGCACCCACCATCCCTGTCAGCGTGTTTCTTGGTAAGGAACTGACCATCCCCATGTTTGAAATACTCAGAGGAGACTGGAGATGAGTTCTCCTCGTGTTTCACCCAGCTGAAGCCCTTCTGGAGTTTCTGCCAGCATCAACAGTGCGTGTTTGTCTGTCTGAGAGTGCTAGCTATCCTGCCCTTGCTCCTTCTGCCTTCCCTCCGGCTATCTGGGTCCATAGCCATCTGGCACCGGTGATGCATTAGTCATTTAGGTAGAAAGGACAGAGCTGGTACAAGCATTTCATAAACCTGTATCAAAATTTCTCATGGGCTTTACCAGGTATACCAAGTCCTCTGAGAAGGGACCCTTGGCCGGAAGGTTTGATCGTGGGTCACTGGTGTGTTGGTATAAAACTTGGTGTTCAGTGGGCATCAGAGTTACAATCTTTCTTAAAGAGTAAGTGGTTCTGGAGATCCACTTTGAGGCCATATAGGTAGCAGCCTTGTCCTGGATAGCTACCGGAGAGCATCACTGATGGCATGCGCTCTTTAAAGCATCCACAATCCAAGTACGTGAGCATCACTGCAAAGAAAATGATGCATAAAGAAAAGTGAACTGTGAACCATTTTTTCAGGGCAGTTGCATGAGAATGTCACTGAACAGGTCTCTCTCGGACTCAAATAAAGGCCTGCTAGGACCCAAAGAGTCACAAAAAGAAGACACTAAGAGGATAAGACACAAAGAGAACACAAACGCAAGGTGTGGGCAGACTTGGCCTTTGACAGAGCCTGGGGATAAGCAGAGCTGTGCTGTGCATCTGCGAAGAAAAGCATCCATGGAGAAAATCGCAATCTCAACTCAGTGATGAGCAAATCTTGTGAGCTTCCTGCTTGGTTTTAATCACTAGAGCTCAGTTGTAAAAGGATCAGCCGTGCTACCTTTCAGGATCATTTTATAGCCTACACTGTGGGCTATGAAAGGAATCCTTACTGGAGTGATTTCGTGTCTAACAGACACTGCAGACCCTCACCCTTCTGGGCTTGAGATGAGCTGGAGTGTAACGTTTGGGAAGCCAGTACAGGTCCACATCCATTGTCATCCTTGATGGGCTGATCACCTTGATTTGCTGTGACTTGCCACTGACCTTTCATATATTTTGGAGAAAAGTGAGTGACATAGGATATGGGAGACCACCATTCCCCTTCTTGCTTTACAGAATGTAGTTTATTCTTTCAGTCAGCTTTGTTTAAGTAGCTCAAGGTGAAGGAAAATCTGTTTCTATAGGACTAGGATGAACTGCATTTGATTTTGAAATTCTGTTGTTGTTGTCATTGGCCAACAGCTATAATGAAGTGGAGCTGCCAGGGTTGGCATCAAAAACAATGTATTTGAGAGAAACAGAAGAAATGCAGTTTTTGCCTGAAGCCTTCAATACCTTTTGTTTCCAAGTGACAGTGCCCTCAGCTGATTTCCTGCCATTGGATGGTGTAGAGCAATTTAGAAGATATCTGCTCTTATTCCCACTTCTGGGAGCTTTGCTCATGCACCTAATGGCAGATGCAGAGTTTAGAGTGAAATTCCCTCTCGTTCTGTTGTGTTGCTGTCTGTATATTTCAGGAAATGGAGCCACAGCAAACCTGAACTATAAACGTTTTTACTTACTCTTACCAAGTGATAAACATTGGTTGGAGGGCAGGTCTTTAACTGCTGGAGGGTGTCCTTCTTCCCTTGGCTTAAGTGAAGCCATCATAATTTACAGAAGTGTGCAGTCCCCTTCCAGGACCCTGCGAGCCCAGGCAGGAGGGAGATTTGAGGCCCCTTCTGTCTTATAAAGTGGCGTTGTCACAATATTTATCAGTTACTAAGGTTGTTTTGCCGATGACATCGCTACTGAAGAGTGCTCTTGTCACTCTTGAAAAATTTTCAGTGTGTTTGCAGTGACTAGAGGAATAAGCTTCCATGTCTGCTCACGGGAATTGACTGAGCTAATAAAATACCACCTCTGCTTGGTTAGACACCCACAACTTCTGTTGGTTGTGAAAAGAACTGATGAGCGTAGCTGCTTCACCAGTTTCCCTAACCAGGAAGCTAAATTGCAGCGGTATTATTGGTGTAATGGGCTTTGTATATTGGCCCATCCCTCTTCCCCCCTCCCCATCACTGCTCCTGCTGAGCCTCCTTCCGTACAGGATTGAGTGGCTGCACAGAAAAATCAGACGTTGTGAGATTCAGCCCTCGTTTTTCAGATTACATCTTCTCTGAAATAATATAACATAATTACATCCCCCCCCAATTCCACCAGCCTTTCAATCATCGCAGTGCAGTATGCTTGCCTTTCATTTATTTATCTAACAATTAAAATCTGCACCTACATCTAAAAGCTCCTTAATTACAACATCGTAAAAGTCTTTAGAAAAAAAGAAAATAATTGGTCTTCAACCGAGCAGATACACTTCTTGATAACTAAACTCTGCAATGAGTCGTATCCACCTTGTTCTTTTTATTTATTTAGTTAGTTAATATTTTGTGGTTTTCCTCACACAGGCCACTTTGTGTTCTACGAGTTTATATTTTTCTAAATGCTCCTTTCCGTTACTCTTTCCTCCAGAAAAACACAAGATGACATTTACGCCCCTGTACAAACTAACTCAAAGTATAACAAAAGAACTTTCCTCTGATGCAATTTCTCTAACACTTTACAAGTAAGGTGAACAGGAAAGGGAAGCAATTTCGTACACCAGTTATTGCCAAGTATCCTCTATGTCTAGGTGATTATTTTTGAGGAGGAAAAAGAAAAATGGAAAGAAAAGCTGTGTTCCTCAGTCTTGTAATTCAGCGGCTGGGAGGAACAGCAGCGATCCTTTGCTTTCTCCTGCTCCCACATCCCCGTCCCCGCGTGGGAAGGGGAGCGGGGCCGCCAGCTGTGGCGTGTCCTCTTTCCTTTCACAGATTGTCATTCCCCCTTGATGAAAGCTTACACTGAACTCAGGGGCCCGGATCCCCTGGGGCTGCTGGAGCTCCACCGAAGCCATGCCTGTGACCTCTCTGTACACTGGGAGGTGTCTGCAAGAATCCTTGGAAGAGTGAAGTCCGGCCTCCAGATGGTGGTTAGGTAGGAGTCAGTAGAGCAGGAGCTGCTTTCTTTTCTGTTTTCTTTTAGTTGTTCCATTCACTTGGTTTTCTTTTTTTTTTTTCCCCCCCTCTAGGGGATAATGGGAAAAGAAAATGGAATTTTTTTATTTAAAGATTTATTTCAGTCGTAAGTCATTTAGCATGACCAAGAAAATGGCTCTGCGATCCAGAATGTTATCTTTAGATGGAGAGATATGTATTTCCCACAAGAATATTTTTCACATATATCCCTACACAGAAAATGTATTTGTATGGGGAATATGCATTGAAGAGCATCTACTTATGCATCAGTGTGACTTTGTTATTATCACTGAAGGAGAAATTCAAGGATCCTGTACAGCCTAAACCGTCCTGACTGGGAGTGCACTGGGGAGCTGAACACACTTTCTGAGCTTGTTTTTCCTCTGGTGTTTCCAGCTTGGCCTTGCCCTTTCGATATTAATGGTAAAACATGTTCTGTTGAAAAAACAGTGTTGCCCCTCAAATGACCCTGTGAATGAGGTAGTAAAATACCAACACTTGATTAAATTTGTCCTGTAAACCAATGAGCTATAGTGATGGGAAAGGAGGGGGAATAGGGGAGAAGGCGGGGAGGACAGGTCCATCGGTTCGGGGGTTGAAGACAACTAAAGGGTTTGCACAAGCTGTGGGTGTCCACCGTGGTGTCATGCCAGTGTCACCGTCCCTCTCAGCCCCCAGCTTGTCTCTCCCACACTTGCGCAAATCTTGGTGGTGTATCCCCGTGTCCCCTCCCACAGCATTTCCAGACAGGTCACAACAGCCTCCTGTTCACCTGGGCTGAAAAACCTGTGACATGACCGACTGATGAGGCTTTATAAACACGGAGATCTTGGCAGAGAGTCACGAATCGCTTCTCTTCATCTGTCCCTACAAGCCACGTAAGTTCTTTAAAAACCGGCACAAATTGAGCAATAATAGCTGATAAAAAAGTATTCCTTAAGAAAAATAGTTTCTAAAAATGTATTCACAGGACACATTTATTGAATCTAAATGAGAGGTAAATACGAACCCTGCTGTCTGCATTCTGTTGTCAGCTAAAATGAAGCAAAAGAAGTTTTCTCTTTTCACCATTCTTTGCGGTTTTATTCTAAAAAGCAAGCAAACAAGCACGCCAAATTGTGCTCCTGTTCCTTTCATCCTTGGGCACTTCAAGGAAGAGCTCTTGGACATTTTCATTTCAGCAGATCAAATAGGTGAGATTTCCCCTTTATCTGTTGCCTGCCTTCTTCCTCCTCCTGTTCCGACATTCCAAACCCCAGCCAACCCTTTTCACCTGAAACACGGGCGAGTTGAAGGCGGTTTAGCTGCGTGCGGCGAGGCTGGCTTAGAGCCTCTGCAGTGCCGGAGCATCAGTCGGCGCAGCCGGATGGCAAAGGCTGTGCGCGTGGAGGACACGTGCCCGAACGCCTTTACAGCAATCGTGCAAGATATTGTAAGAACGTCTGCCTGCAAACAGACTGCTATGAAAATGAGATGTCCTGGAAGCAAAACTTTGCAGATCTGGGATTCACCTTCACTTGCTGGTCAGAGCGCTTTGTCCTGGGAAGGGTTCCCAGGGGCAGTGTAAAGCACCTGAGTTTTAGAGTGAATTTGCTCGGGATCTGTAAAAGCGACGCAATGCCTTNCTTGGCAATACCTATGAGTAAATCAGTGAGCTGGGGGTGTGATCTGAAGCAGAACTGATAGGAAATGTTTTTTTCTGATCATTGAGACTTACACAAATGAGACATTTTGCAACGGTCATCAGCCCAGTGGCTAAAACCCAGGGAGACTGAGTTATGGTCACTGCCTTTGCCGTAAGTCCCCTTTCTTCTGACACATACTTTCAGTTTCTCTTACAACTGGATATTCTGCTACTTTAGATATTTTTGTAGGATGTCCAAAGACGTAGAGCAGCCTTAACTGAGTGTTTTGAAGCAGTAACTCATGTGGCACTGGAAGAACCAAAGAAACCTCAGTTGGATTAAGGAAGAATAATTTTGGGCGGAATGGGAATTGAATCTATGTCTTATATGAGTGGCTAGCGTGAGTCGTACTCTAGTTTTGATAAGAAATTTCATCCTGGATTTCAGCAGCTGTTCACCGTGGGCGTTCTGCGGAAGGTGACCTATTTTGTGCCAAGTTTGGGGTTAAACAGCTCAGGATCTGCTGATGAGGCAATGTCTGCTGTAGAATTAGCAGTCAGATGTACACAAAGTACCGGGTGCATTAAGAGAAACACTTCAGGTGGTGTTCTCTGGTGGATCTGTCCTTCAGAGGATATGAGAGTCCCAGTTTGCATCTGCCAGGGGATTTCAGCTGGCAGAGCGTTGTGTTTTGGGAACTGCCAGATGTGAGTTCTTGTCCATGCCCTTTGCACATGATTAGTGCTTACAGAATTACTTGGTTGCCCACAGCAGCACAGAGTTTCTCTCCAGGGGCATTTTACTCTCAAGTTAGAGCCCTTTTTCCCCCCAAGGTGTGCGAGAAATCCCAAGATACTGCGGGTGTCATGTGGAGGAACAGTATCTC